>JAMKCH010007623.1:0-49308 GCA_023653785.1 Ophioderma brevispina | reverse complement strand
CTTTTAGTTCACTTGTGTAAAGAAGTAGAATAAATGGTTCCAGACTTTTGCATGTAACTGCCAGAGCTTCCTCTTTTTTAATTCTTTGGTTTGTGGCTCTTCCACGTCTCTTCAAGAGGCTCAAAACAGTGCTACTTTCAAATCAGAGTTTAAATCTTTTTTATGAAATCATATGCCTAATTGGCTCTTTTATTACCCTTTTATTACCCAAGTTCATTTTATAGTTATTTGGGCATCCGATATGGGCCTACTCTGTTATTTATTCATATTTATTTTTATATACATCATGTATTTGTTCTCTGAACTTCTTTGTATGTAATGTACTCTTTGTAATATTTATGTAATTTTGCTGTCAGCTTGTGCCATCATGTATTTGTGTATAAGGATGAGTGAGCACCCTGTGTCTTGGGCTTTCCTAAGCCCATTCGCTCATCTTGAGTTACTTGCCTTTTTGTATTGTATATGTACCATTATCTTTTAAAATGTTTGTTCTCGCAAGTAATTCAAATAAATATTATTATTATTATTATTCTGATGTTTAAATTGAAATCCATGGCTTTCAGTTTCTAGAAACTCGTTCTCCCACCAGTAAAGTTAATATCTTGACGAAGAGTGGTCAACAGTTTATCTAAAGTGGGAAATTCCTTCTTCTGGTAGAATTGATGCACTTTACGAATGATTGCCTGTCTGTCAAAATCGTCAATATTTAGTTTATTTGTAGGATATCTTCTGTCAACCCGTTTTGTTATAAGTCTGTAAAACGCTGCTCTGGTCATTCCTGTAGCAGTTTCCATTCTCTCCATTACATTAATAATAAAAAATAATAATAATGCATTTATATGGCGCTCTACAGGGAAAACAGCGCCTTACAACAAATATATAAAATACGAAATTTAACATACAACATGACATACAGCATAAGAAAAACTAACAAATCCAAAATTAACCAAATTTTAAACATCAGGAAATAAGTATGTTTTTCAGGAGCCGCTTAAAACACTGGTGGAATGTCCCTTTCTAATGATAACAGGGATCTCGTTCCAGAGCCTAGAATGACCTCTAGGGACGTAAGGGATATGAACTCTATAAGAATTTTAAATGTGAAAGAAACATACTCAAAGTTGCCATTTTTTTCATATAATATACTGTGTATAAGTGAGTTGGCGGTGTTTATATACCTCGAGATCCCTGTCATCTGATTGGTTAAAAGTGGGGCATAGACACAGACTTCAATATAACACAAGACGGCGAACGCCAGCGCAAAAGCCGTAACCATCTTTTGCCGCAGTGCGTACTGTTATATTACCCTCAAAATTTTGATTAAAATATTATTTTCTCAATTTTATTTGAAAAAAGATTTCTCATGGGAAAAGTACTTTGTTTATGATGAAAAGGAGAGTAGGGGATTCCCTAGTGTTGTTTGTACAAGGTGCACCTGTTAGATTGCACAATAAGGGAAATGCGGAATTCCCCAAGATGTAAACTTAGAAACTGAGTCAACTTGTTTATGCATTGAGATCAAAACATTGCAGAATCTAGGTAATTCCCCATAAAGTTATATATGTGAAGTGATGTAATTCAGATGATGTAATTTGTGTGAATTCCAGTTGGTCAGCTAGTGCAAGGTTATGTTTATGCATGATGCTGTGGTAATATCTGTTTTTAGACTTGGGAACTTTGTGAAATGATTGTATAAAGCAGAGTGGCGAGATGTTAGATTTGCAAGCAACCTCTAGTAACAAGTAGCTAGAAGTTATAGCTAGTTTTAATCTACAATAATGGTAGATTTGAGCTCTACATAGTGCCATGATTTAATACTTTGGATGCCGCCGGAGCTTGATAGCTAGATTGTCTGCTGTCGTCTTTTAAGCCAAAGAGATTCAGTTTTTGGAATCAAAAAGGGATTCCAGTTTGTGGTCCTATATGAGGACATAACGACAGACTGATGGTGGTATAATACCTGGATTTTATTATTGTGGAACATTAGTGTCGTCGAGGGAAAGCCCCTTTTTTTTTTTTTTTTTTTTGTAAGTTTAGTAGTTCATTAATTAACGAATTTATTATAGATTGATCTTTGATTATTGATACCTAATCGATGTTTGAATGAGATTGATTTAAACACACAGTTAAAATAAATACTTTGTTCTAAAATTTGTAATCAAGTTCACAGTGTATTGTCTAGTTATTCAGGAGTTTGAATCCGTAGTTTGGAGGTGGTTTTGGCCTTGGTCAAGGTGACCGTAACAGTAATTTGTGTGAATTCCAATTGGTCAGCTAGTGCAAGGTTATGTTTATGCATGATGCTGTGGTAATATCTGTTTTTAGACTTGGGAACTTTGTGAAATGATTGTATAAAGCAGAGTGGCGAGATGTTAGATTTGCCAGCAACCTCTAGTAACAAGTAGCTAGAAGTTATAGCTAGTTTTAATCTACAATAATGGTAGATTTGAGCTCTACATAGTGCCATGATTTAATACTTTGGATGCCGCCGGAGCTTGATAGCTAGATTGTCTGCTGTCGTCTTTTAAGCCAAAGAGATTCAGTTTTTGGAATCAAAAAGGGATTCCAGTTTGTGGTCCTATATGAGGACATAACGACAGACTGATGGTGGTATAATACCTGGATTTTATTATTGTGGAACATTAGTGTCGTCGAGGGAAAGCCCCGTCGTCTTGAACTGCTGGACAAAATTGTCTTCAAGACTCAGAAGATTTGCATGGAATATACCATGGATATTTATGTGAACTTATGCGCTGTCATTTTGGAGTCTTCGCTGTGAGGACATATCAATCGCTGAGCTGCAACGCTTTCAACACAGGACACTTGAGAACTCTAAGTATAATCTTAACTAATTGTGTGTAATTTTACTATGTAATTTTGTTTTGGACATACCAAATTTTTGAACCATCGTGTTTACAAATCATTAAATCTGTTTTATTATAAAATTTAGATCACTTGTGCACAAGGCTCATTTATTTGTGTTTGAAAGGTATTTCTGACCTTAGACGTCCACGAGACGTCATAACATAATTTATTTCCATAGCGTGGTGTACCAATTCATTCATATATTCCTTGATTTCCATAATCTGGTGTACCAATTTATTCATATATTCGGAGGAAGGACTGTTTGACATAATAGAGGCAGCTGAAAGCGAGAAAACAAAAACGATATAAACTATGTTACAAATAACCTTCAAGGAATATCTCGCTGCATCTGGAAATGGAGATATCGATGATGTGCTCAAGCTGTCGAATTCGGAACACTGATCGCTCAGGAGAGCCTTGCTAAGCCTGTACCAACAAAGCCAGTGAAAAGGTGGAACTTCCGCAAGGCAGACTGGGACCAGTTCAAGAACCTGGTGGATTCAGAAGTGCCTAACCTCCCGACACCAACCTCCTCCAACCTGGACAATTCTTACACAGCACTGTGTCAACTCTTTATTAATATAGCAAAGACGGCCATCCCACGTGGCTGCCGTCGCAGTTATATCCCATCTTGGGATGAGGAATGTGACACTCTTTACAATGATTTCCTGAATTCTGAACCCGGGGAAGAAACCTCATCCAAGGCTTCAGATCTGACACACTGCTTGGACAGGAAACGCCGTGAGCGCTGGGAGGAGCCGGTCCCAGGAATCGACTTCACCCACTCCAGCAGGAAGGCCTGGAAGACTATAAACCGCCTCACCGGCAGAATATCCAAACCATCGAAATGTCCAGTGACTGCCAACTCAATTGCTGAGCAACTCCTCGCAAATGGTCGTTTCAAGAACATTGATAAGGATCACACTCGCTCTGTCAAAAAGAGATCACCAAACTTCGTCGAGCCCCCGGCGTGGACGGTTCACTTTCAACATCCTGCTCACTAGATGAGCTTACCTCTGTAGCAGCCAACTAAAGAGTGGAAAGGCCCAGGGACCTGATAACATCCCAGCGAGAGTTCCTGATGCATTGCGGCCCACATGTCTAGATTGGCTCCAGTAGTTCTACACCATGTTGCCTTACCAACCAGGCCTTACCCAAGACCTGGATGAGGGCGACAATCATCGCACTCCCCAAACCAAACAAGGCCTGATCGACACCCTACTAAGAACTACCGCCAATATCTCTACTGTGTATCTCTTCAAACTCCTTGAGAGGATGATTCTGGCCCGGCTTGGAGCCCGTCGTCGATCCCCATTCGCCTGACGGAAAACAAGCAGGATTTAGCCGTGGTCGAGAGCACGTCACAGATTGTTTAAACTCATCAAATGATATGAGGAAGGGAAATCTTTGAAAAGCGCCGTTAAGGCAGGCGTCATATTGGTGGAACTTACTGCAACATACGACACCAAGCTGTGGCACAAGGGCCTGGACACTCAAACTTCTCAGACCATCCCGGATCGTCACTGTACATCCTAGTAACATGCTGGGAAAACCGTAGCTCTATTCTCCAGACCAGTGATGGGCAGAGTAGCCGTCTGCTTCGTCTGAGGAACGGAGTAACACAAGGATCCTGTACGGGCTCTATGCTGTTCAACTTGTATATCAGCGATTTACCTCAAACAACATCTAGAACATTATTGGCTACGCCGACGATCTTGCCCTCCTCCACTCGCGACAGCAATGACAGCCGTAGGAAAGCACCTTACTACAGACATGGCCCACTGCAGCATATCTCAAGGACCTGGAGACTGAAGCTGATCGAAGCCAAGACCACCGCCTACTGCCTTCCACATCAACACAAAAGAAGGCCTCATCGCCAAGCTTCAAATCAATCTCAATGGAGCGCCTCTGCCTACAATCCTACACAAACCTACTTGGGAGTGAAGCTGGACGCAGCGCATAGCTCACTTACCGGCAGCACCCGAGTCCGTATGCGCAAGGTATCTTCGAGGAATAAATAACCTCCTGTGCCGACTGCTGGATCCTACGCACACTGCCTTGCTCTGGTATACAAGCAAGCTGGAATATGCCGCCACACCATGGTGCAACAGCTCTCACACAACGAAGCTTGGACACAGTAATAAACGAGACCTTGGAACACATCAATGTTCCTCCTTATCATCTGAATCCCTACCAGTGCTTTCAGGCATTGACACCTGCTGGAGTACTTCGGAGAGAACACCACACGGGCCTAAAACTAGTGAATAAGGCCCTGTGGACAACAAGCAATTGCTGCATAACACTGTCACTCCAACTCTGTACAACAGAGGGGGACTGCGATCTCGACGACCTTCTGCGAACCACGCGCTAAACTAACCAGGTTACCCTTTAAACATCTTACAGACATGGAAAAACTGCCTGGCTAGATACCCCCAAGACCAGATCAACTCTCTAGTACACTAAGACAGAACTACCACTGGCAGCAAATCTCCCACGCAAGGAATGGTCACCTTAAACCGGATTCGCACAGGAGTCGGTCGCTTCAAATAGCAATAGGCAACCGATGGGGGCTGCGGCCCTCTCCAGCCTGCCAATGGTTCCCTATCACAGACTGCGGATCAATTCTCAATGAGTGCCCTACCTTGTATTCAACCGGTGGACAAAGATTTCTCAAACACCAAAACAATCAACAGTGAGTTGGCTCCAACGTTAACAACTATTTAGTGCTGACTCATAGCAACACTGAGTACCCGGGGAGGGGGGGCCTTGGGGGCTAAAGCACCCTCAAAAATTCTCAAGAAAAAGAGGAAGGGGAAAAGAAAAAAAAATAAAAAGAGGAAAAGAAGAAGGAGGAAAGCACAAGAGAAGCAGAAGAAGAAAAGAATGATTTATGGTACATTTATTGGATTTTTCATGCAAATGGGTCAAAAGGCGGAGAAGTTCCGCCAAGGAAAGGCTTTCCGGTCTTGAAACCCTAAAACCACGCCATTGCCGCAATAAGAAAAGACGGAAATGATTTGATTGGTCGAATTCTATGGCATCTGCTTGTCAACGTAAATTGTTAGCTAAATAGTTTTATTGTTTTTATATGTCATAAAAAGGCATTAGATTAGTGCGATAATAACCTAGGCCTATTATGAAGTGTGCTTTAACCAATCAGATGACAATTGTCTTTAAATTCGGTGTATAAAAACAAATATTGAGTGACGGATTTTTTTTTAGGGCATCGGTAAACAATTTAGGCCCGTGTGGTGATTTCAAAGCCATACTATGCCCCTCAGCTGGGGAATAGTTATGGTTGTTAGATCACCTTGGGCATATAATTTTTTACCATGGACCTCAAAGCAGTCCATATTTGTATAATAACATATAGAAACACAACCCAAGTTAGTACATATGACTCTCATTTTGTTCTGAAAAGACCTTGACCTTTCAACCTCAAAATATAATTGAATCGATATGGAAGTTGTATTGCATGATAAAAGTGTGATTTATATTATCTAGAAGTACATACAGTTGGATCTATTGTAGGGTTATGTTATAAACGAGAATCCATTTCTAGAAGTTTGGGAAAAAGGTTTAAAATGTTTTTCTATAGTTTAAGGGTGCTGAATCCGAAGTTTGGGTCCAACCTCTGGGAAATGTGGGGAACTTTTGTAAAATAAAGGGGTACATTTAGTAAGGGGTAAATTTAAATCAAGTCAAATTGTTGTTTAAATGTTAACCATATGGATTGTTGCCTTCTAAGGATTTTAAAAAAAGGTATAGTTTGTATGGTTCCGACCTTTAGTTACACGGCTTCAGCCTGATAAGGTTCAAGGTCATTCTAGGGCCAAAAAAAATCCAATGCTCAGATTTTGTTGAAACCGTTGTCCAATTATTTGCCCTAATCATACTGAATCGAAACAATTAATTTCATTCTTTGGGTGTAGCTCTGTTTACAATTTTGAGGGTCAAGTTTTGGTGAACACTATATGACCATGTAGAACCATTGTACAGGTTGCCACGAATTCGAAAACCAAATGGCCAAACATTGTAAAATAAGGACCAAGCCGAAACAATTTGATACCAGTTTCAACAAAATCGGAGGCACTGGGTAACCGCTTTACCCCACGATGACCTTGAACTTAAGCAATGCACATGTTTTTGAAGAGCGCCCCCATTTTTCAAACATTGAGATTTTTACATTGGTGCATTTGTACTGTCTAGTAAACTATACCTGTGCCTGGTTAAGCTCTACAATGTCATGTGTCGCAAACGAATGAATTATTGTCACTTTAGAATAATTATATCGGGATCCCCGATAAACTTATTCAGCGGATGCTGGAAATGGCCATCCAATATGAAATAGCCGGGAAATAGCGCCATGTACGTGTCTACGCTCACTATTAGTTGTTTTATTGGTTCAGGCATCAAGTTAGAATTTCATTATTCTGAGGTGGCACTATTTCATCATTGTACGGACATAAACTTAGCATTTCCACACTCTGCCGTTAGTACAATCTTGGATCCCCAATTCTAATTACAAAAATCCGCTCATTTTATATACGCATTTTTGAGTCATTCTCGTTCGCAGTGTAGTTTTCTAGACCATTACCAACATAGCTTGCAAACATATCAAATTTTGAGAAATTGGGGGCGCTCTTCAAAAAAGGTGCTCATATTGCTTTTAATAGTGCTCTACCTGCTTAAGGTCGGAACCTAGACAAGCTATACATTTTAATCCTTATATGGAGACAAATACATTGGTGTACATTTAAACAGAATTTGACTTATTTTCCAATTTACCCCTGTACTAATTGTACCCCCTTATGTTACAAAGTTCCCCACATTCCCAGAGGTTGACCCACTATCTGATTCAGCACCCTTGACACTATAGAAAAACATTTTCAAACCTCTTCCCCAAACTTCTGCAATGGGAAATTCTGGTTTATAACATACTATATATGTGCTTTATTTTGAATTCATCATATCTGAATCCAACACACAATTCGGTCTCGATGATTGTCACTATTTTTGTTGCAATATACCATGCATTTTACGACTGAGCTCAGGGTTACAATTACGGTACAATTTTAAAAAATCCGAACTAACTTCCCTAACTTTTCAGGGGTCTCTATGAACAAACAATTTATTTTTTTGGCCTCCTCCAATGCGAACAAAGTGTGTTTTTTTCTGATACCAAAACCTCAATTTTGGTTGAGAAAAGTGGGGGGGACGAGGTTGTCAATCATCGGGTCACACACCTTTAAAACATCCAATACCAATAATTTGCGTAACACAAGATAAGGCATAAAAAATATTTTTTTTTGGCGAACGGAGAAAAAGAAAAAAGATCAGGGTCGTTCGGTCGGTCCGGTCGGTTTTGTTTTTATTTTGTCATGTAGATCTCAATTTTTACTCTAAAATGAAGACAAGATGCATAATATTGAAAGCTTTTTCAAGACATAGCAAATATTTATTATACTATGTTGTAGGTTACGCTTGTTGTCGTTTTATTTTTTGTCGTTGGTGTTGTAAAAAATATTTTTTTTTTACTGTGGATGAAACTAATGGTCCGGTCGCAGAAGGCAGAATATTTATTGTGCTAATTTGCATAAAAACTTTCGAGTCGGGATGTTTTAGGTCGGTCGGGTTATAAGACACTAGCGGGTCTGTGGTCTACAGACGACTGGTAATGAAGACTACAATATCCCTGAGTCAACCAATCGGGCGAGTGGGGTTGAATTGTTGTAATCAGGGAACAAGTTGGTTCGTAGGAGGCGCTGGTATTCTACAAAATCGGGAGGACCGATTAGGTCCAGGAAGGCATAGACCTTGCCCAGTGATCTCTGATTTTTTTTCAGAGTTTAATTTCTTGATCTATTTTTTTATACCTGTACATTGATCTGCAACTGCCATATTGGTGAATTGCCTGTTGTAAAAATATACTTCCGTGGCAAAGACTTAAAATAAAATAAATTTTTGATTTTAGGTGTTCACCTAAATGTTCCCTAAAACGAAGACTGAGCCGAGGACTGTGGGACAGTCTAGTAGGGTTTCGCCCAAAACAAAACAAACAGTATTTCTTTCTATTGGTATCAAAATAATACAACCGTTTCCAATATGACTTCAATATGAAGTTTAATACTCACCATTTTAAAAAAGGGTGTGAAATATGAAATAATAATGTATCCTTCCAATGAAGTATGTATTTCAAAAAGACTTGCTGTGCAGTTTCTCACAATGTGTAAATGGGTGTATTAAAGCTTCCGTTGTTAGATATCAGAGACGGTATGAGAAAAAGTATTGGTCCAATATTCTCTTAAAATTTAAGAGATTTTCAGGGCACACTCCAAAAAAGAAGTGAATCATGGTTTTCAAAGAAACTTTTTGGATTCAATTTATCTTGGATAAGTACACAAAATGAAAATTTTGTTATTTATTTTTATTTAAATTATCAAAGATTTAATTTGACCAAAATAATTCGTCTTCAAAGATTTAATTTTATACACACTCGTTTCGGAGTGCGCCAATGTATGTAGTTCAATCGAAGAGTGTAAAATTCAATCGTTGCATTTAGACGTTCGATCGTTCGTGTCCACAAGTCATTGTAATAGCTTGTGGTGGTGTCAGCGACGTGTTCAACTGTGTATGTCAGCTGATCGGGGCCGCGGTTCTATGATTCCGGGAGCTACTCACCTGGCCCGCCGTTTTTTTTAGCGGGGGCGGATGGGAACATGTCAGGGGTTTACACTACTCTTATTCGACATCCCTGACTGCGATGTACATGTAAGTTGTGACTATCTGTACACGGGACCGACGGCTTAAACGCCCCTCGAAGGGACGGATGATTTCATGATTCCATGTGCCCAATTCCAAGTAACCATGGAGGAGAGCCGGATTATAGTATTCGTATTAATCAATAGTCGTATACAGATTAAAAGCCAGAATTGAGCCACCGAGTGACTCCCAGCAAGTGACCCCACGGGATTCGAACCCAGGAATTCTTGAGTTAGTATTATACTCGCCATAGCAAGGCACCTAACCAACTAGACCACCGCGCTCTCCCACTGCATTTTAGAGAGTACCCGCTAAACGTGGGGCTCATGTGATGTGTCTCAATTTCTTAAAATGTTACACAAGATTTACCAAAAACAGTGTCTTTGACAACCATATAGGAGATTTTGGTAGTATTTGAATTACCGTAAAGAGTGAAAAAATTAAGACCATGGCACGATGTACATCACCTAATCTAGTAATATCGTACCATGTGACAATAAATGACACCATGCTCAATTTATCTGGCTCCATCCATATCTCGAATGGAAATTAACACACATATATCAAGAACAGAATTGCTCCAGCACAGCTGACCTGTCACACTCTTGTCTTGTGGAAGGGAAAACAGAGAAATCAGTTTCACCGGGAAATTCAAACTATATTTAAAAGCCTTGTTGTCAATACGTGCGAAAGTTGGCACTGGCTGCCTACTCTGAACGTTTGTTACAAGCATTTGAAGCATTTAAATGCCTTCAACGGTTGCCAGGGAATCTCTTCCAGGGATATCACAAAACAAATACATTATCCCTCTTGTTGGTCTTAAACGCTGATCAGCACTGTTTCAAGGGAAACATTTTACTGCTGCTGTCATGTGGTTAAAAACAACCACTCTAAAACTAAAGACCATTTTCAAAGTAAACAATGGCTCAGGGGCCCAGAGAAAAAGTGGAAACTCTACAGAGTTGAGCCTGGCAGTCTGTGGACTACCTCAGCCGCCTGTCTAAGAACTGACCCCCTATTCCGCTATGTTTGGTTTCTTTGCACCCAGACGATCTACCGGTCACAGTAAGCAACAATAAGTTCTTTAAACCATTTAAAAGCTGTCACTGTTCTAGTTTGACTTTTTAGCCGGAAATGAACCTTTGAAATGAATCTGTAGAAAAAGCTCCAATAACGGCGTTCATTGCAGATATTCCACCCAGAATAACGAAACCTGTGCCTGACTTCATGTCGACAGAGCGGCCTGAAAAATAAAAAGAAAAATTTAAATGTATTGACGATATATACCTTACGTCCCTTAACCCTCGTCTTACAAAGCCTTTTTGTAACACGGATTAACAAGTTGGTGTTTACCACCTCCACCCCTTCGAGAGTTATAAAGCACCTATGCGATTATTTTGATACCAGTGGATAGCTATGGTCCTCCTCTTTCCATTGATACCAAAATAAGTACCAACATACCTAGTATGGCGTCACAATGACGTCATCAAGTCCGCGAGCGGGCGAAGTTGGCATTTACCACAGAAAATAGGCGAAAATTCAATTTTGCGCTAAAAAGTTAGGAATATCGGATTTTCATGCAGTTTTCAGCTCTAAATGATAGTAAATGACAAGTTTTACATAAACATAGAGTTTTAGAGCCATATTGTGCATAATATTTTCAAAAATGCACCATAAAATATCCTTGGGTGGCAACCACCCCCCCCCCTTACCCTTCGACTTTGACGGCATACCCTAACCCCGGTGAAGGTGCTACATTCACATTTTTTCGCTAAATGACCAGAAAGGATGATAGAATGATTACCTAGAAGCTTTTACGCGAGCTTTTGACATTTTAGCGCCCCCCCCCCCCCGTAAGACGAGGGTTAACTGAATTTAAATGCACTTTTGAGACAAAAAGTCACGGAGCGGCACCTGCCTTTTTAGGGGGAAATTCAAGATAGCGGCCATATTCATCATTTTCAGTGGTCTGAACCTATGGTTACATACGTGGATCCTGGGTTTCCTACTGGAAATCATTTTTTACCGAAATTCCTATCCCACAATGCACCAACGATGTACGAGTAGATAAAATAAATAACGCATAATATATTCTATGGTGTTTTGTGTCATACGGTCATTTTTCTGTCATAACTGTGCGAAAACCGTTTGCTGTACATAAATTTTACAGTAACGAGTACTCTTTGATTGCCTTGTAATTTTGCGCCACAAAATGTGCGCGTAGTTAAAGGAGGCGCACTAAACCGCGAGCGTGCACGGAGTGATGCATATCTCACACCATTTACGTGTCGTCTTGGCACACAGCGCCGCCCATTGTTGAATCTTGGCAAACCTTGGCAAATCTTCACTGCGCTAGGAAGTTATCAACCACATCATAGTTGGCTGACTCTACGGCGGTCCGGAAAGTGTGTAGTCTGTGTCACAGACTGCAAAAGATATTATCTAAATTGGTACTGCGCGAGAGATTAACGTTATCAGTCCGTCATAGCGAATGCATGCAAATGAAACTAATATAAATCTCAAATATCTCCGGAATACGAAGGGGTTCTATGGAGATTTTTGCATCAGAGGGTCCGTTACTATGTTTTGTTTTCAATATGTATCGTAATTGGGTCTGAACCTATAGAACCTAGCGAGAAAATTGAACGTTTTTGTCGGGTACTTCGGTGCTCGCAAACACTGAAAAGTGAACACGCAATCGCTACGGGACGCAACCCTTTTCACACAATGCCTTTCGGTATTATTTCAGTCTTGAGAATTTTCAACGCTGGTTTCAATTTACGCTTTCAATTTTAGAAACAGGATATACGTACTTACCGGACCGCCGTAGGGAAACTCCATGTACACACAGTGATTCGGATTTTTTGTACATTGCGGTATACTAGAGATTGCGCAAATACTTGGCCTATCGTAACGATTTACGCACCAAAATATTCCTAACTAAAATGTCTAGTTTATAATATAGGTTTATTTTTGGAAAAAAAAAGACGAAAAAACGTGAAAAATACGATCCATACAAGCATTTTCTTACCTTGTCAGCTGGCTCAATTCTCGATTGCTGCTGTAAATCATGCCACACGCCAGGGTTACAAAAACTAGTGAGCTAACGGGTGTTTTTTGTCACGAACCCGTTTCTAACATCAGATCGACCACCTGATTCTTCGTTTTCGCGATATCCAAGGTACCGCGAAAACCGTTTTTTCATCCCTGTTCAAGCAATACACCAGAACATGTTAACAAAAGCTGGCTGATAGGGGAGTCTCATGACGTAGCGCAGTGTTTAAGAATAGCCGGCCAATAGCGATGCGGAAACGGAATAGGTGGCGCTGTGTCCAAGCAGTAGAGATGCTAGGGAGGTGTAAATGGTGTGTGTGATCTACTCGTAAAATCGTTGGTGCATTGGGAATATGAATTTCGGTAAAAATGTTTCGTAGGAAACAAGGATCACGTAGTTAGAGACTTTACACTCCAGTAGATTCAAACCATCGTGTCGCCAGAAGAAAAGTTTTGGCCAGCGTCGATTGATATCTTGTCTCGTCTGAAGTATGAAGGGCGACGCGCGCGTACCTCCAGTGCCGCCTTTCAGTTGCGGCGCGCTGGTGCTTTACCTACTCGCGGCGCTGAATGTACCGTTGAATGTATACGCCCGCGTCGCTACTTAATACTTCGAGCTGGACAGAGTATCATGGCCTGAGCAGAAGCTAAATTATGTTGAGGTGTATGGACTTTTGTTGCCCTCCAGATCAACCAAGCTTGAGAAGAAGACAATACATGCACATGGTTCACCTGAATATTGCAGTTTAGTTATTTCTGGGTGATTCCCTTTTTTGGTTTTAAAATTTCTCTGCATGCTTGGGTTGTATGGAGGCAGGTCTGGCCAAGAAACTATTGACATGGCCGTGCAAGCGCCCTATAGTTGGGAGAGGAGGCAACAGAAGAATATTGTGGCTCGATTCACCTGCTTCCTAAACGAACTAAGATAATCTCGCCTTCATGTATACAGAAGGAGTACAAAGGATTTTCCCCGTACCCAAAACACGGAGCGCTCAAGCCTCAAAATCAGTAAACCTTCGACAATCTTACGTTAACATATTAAAACAAATACGATATAGTAGAATTTTTTGAGAGTTAAATGTAGCTATATGCGTTTATAGTCCACTCAATCTATGCAAAATACTAGGTACACATAGACAAAATTGCTACAGAAGGTTTTCTGTTTTAACTATAGTAAATTCAACTGTCGTGTACAACCTCTTAAGTACTTTTGCGAAGGTATGTTCATTGAATGAGGGGCATGTACAGTAGGTTGGAATTTTTAAAAATTTTCGACTAAATCTATGAAATATATAGTACGATAGCAGAGAGAAAAATCAAATTATATGCTCAATGAAAGCATCTGCAACGTAAAGCGCCTTTATAGCTACATTAACTCGTAAACATTCTGACTAATCATAATTGCTTCAGTGGCATTCAATGTAACAGTTGAATTGACTGGTAGTGAGCGCCTATTCTGAATACGAATGAACACAAACGTCTTTGCACTCTCCTTGTGTGTCAGTCCATGAAAGGCCAGATTATCTTAGCTCCATTCATTAAAACAGGTGAACGGGCCACATGTTCTTTTCGCTGCCTCCCTCCCAAAATATCGACGAGGTCCAAATATTCCTCTGGTGACACGATGGTTGAATCTACTATAGCAGTAAAAGATCTCTCCAAAAACGTATAAAAAAGGTAGAAAAAGGGAAGCCTGGCACGACATGTAATTTGCACTTATCTACATGGAACATGGAGGTAGGAGAGAAGAGGAAAGTCTTCGCAAAATCTTTGACCGATGATCATCATCGCCGCGCTGGTAAAACAGGTCTTAAAAATAATTGTATTGGAACAATACAACACGAGATCAATATGATGCTGATTGCATGTGCATCAACATTGATCATTGTACATAGTTAAGCAGATAGCGATCGACATATATTGTAAGCATTGTGCATCTTATAAAAGCAGATGATTGAAATTGGCCATAAATGTTAAAATTAAATACTGATATTGATTATTTAAGTGAAGATAATGGAAGCCACGTCTTATACGTCAATTCATTTCAAGGTCAAAACAAGTGGTCCATTTTGGGGTCATTGAGATACTTTGAGGTTCATTTATTAAAAGTAGGAGATAGCAGGTTCCTAGATGAGTTAAATTGATTCTAGTTTTTACTCGTACTTTCAGGTTTAAAATTTGAATGATTGTAACGCCGTTCGTCGTATTTCTTCAAGTATGGAGAGATGTGGAGACGAAATCAAACTGAATTGGGAAAGAAAGAAAAATTGCCGTATTAAACAATGACACCCCAAACTTGCCAGTGCCCGAAGTTGCCCGTTTTTAATTTTTCCCGAAGTGGCCACAGTAGGAAAGATGATACCCTTGGCGATTGGTAAAATGGGAGACGTCCCATTGAACATATTTACCCACAGCCTTAATGTACATGATGCAATGTTGCTGCAAATGCATTCAGCATTAAATTGATCTCGTAGTACGATGTATTTGCAATGTAATCAAAATTATTTATTTAGCATTAATGTTTTTAGGAATATACAGATGATAATTCTGTTATCAATACAAAGAGTAGGCTAGGATAGGCTGGCCCTATATCCCCCCCCAATTTATTTTTGCACATTTTGGTTTTCAATACAGTTTGGTGGGCAAGGGGCTGGGGGCAACATTTCACAGCGGATACTGTCGGGATGGAAGAAGGGGTTAGCTATTAACTTCTACTGAGTAATATTTTTGGGGGGAGCAAAGCACCAGAAAAGTCAAAACCTCAATCATTTAGATGGTTCTCTGAAACAGTGGCAGCACCAGCAAAAAGTTTTGGGGGGGATTTTTTTTAATTTTTGCACATTTTTTGAAGAGCGCCCCCAATTTCCAAATTTGATATTATGGCACAGGTACGTTGGTTAAATGTCTAGGGAAATATACCTGCGAACGAGAATGCTTAAAAAATGTGTATTTATTCCTAAAAAAGCGATTTTGTCATAGATTGGGAGTGATCCCATATTGGACTTAACGGCAGAAGCTAGAAATGCTGACGTTTTATGTACGTGCACTGATGAAATAGTGCCACCTTGAGAAAAATAACCTCTACTTGAATTGCTGTGAACCAATTAAACCAACTAATGGATGAGCGTAGGGACATTTTACATGGCGCTGCTTCCCGGCTATTTAACATTGGAAGGCAGTTTCCAGAGTCGTTGAATATTATCGGAGATCTCGATAATAATTATTCTAATTACAAAAATTTCTTCGTTGTGACACATGACATTTTCGAGGCTTCTTAACCATTCACAGTTACAGTTTACTAGACAGTTACCAAATGCAAACCGTTGTGTAAAAATCTCAAACATTTTAAAAAACCTTGGGGGCGCTCTCTCTCAAGTGAAATGTTGCTATTATTGCTTTAATAGAGCTTTTCCTTCTCTCCTACCTCTATGGCCCATGTACTCATTGAGTGCTTCTGAATTCATAAAATTACGATTCCTTAAATGCATACCGGCTATGTTGTGTTCTACCTGGCTATTTGGACCTGATACCCACATTCATGACCAAAAATCTGTATTCATGCCCCCCCGACACAGCACTATGATTTCCCTTTAACATGTGACCGTTCACAGTGTAAAAGTATATATAAATACGATTGTTCTATTTTGTGGTTTTTGGCTGATTAAAATGTTGATATATGTAGCATTTTCAAAACAAATTCACCGAAAGTATCCCCAGTGTGCTATGTCCCTGTATCTCTTCACTGAAAATTTCTGGGTTGATGGTTAATGTTTTAAGCTTAAAGAGATATAAGGAGGACATTTTCCATTTTTAAAACAATTTTACCAATATATTAAATAAAAACCTGGAGGGAATAAGCCGTAAAAGCCATCTTCATTGTAATAATATGCTTTTGTATTTTCTGTCGTGCAGACAGATTCCGAGTATGCTTGTTTTGGGTTCGATCAGGGAAGCAGGGATCTTATGTTCAAAACTTAGTGTTTGTTTTTCTTTTTCTTGGTTCAATAAAAACCACGAAATGTTCCTCGGTGATATTCTACAACAATCGCCAAACTTTATACAAATTGTATCCTCAGAAATCTCCTCGTGTCCCTTAAATGAAGAAGACCGTCTTGGATTAAGTCGAAATGTATGTAACAAATATAACCAATACAAAAATTTTATTTTACAAAACAACAAAATAATAAGAATACAAAAAATAAATAATTTTGACCTCAATTGACCATGTGGGACCTCTAGGTGACAATTGAACCTGACCTGTGCAGGTGGTTCAATATCCAATTGTTTTCCAAATTTAATTCTCTACCTCTCTGCCAAATTTGATGCTTTATAACAAAATTGCACAATTTTTACCATTATTGCTTAACTAACATTACATTTCTGTGGTAAATATGACAACTTCGGGACCAAATTGAGAAAAAACGGGCAACTTCAGGCACTGTCAAGGTTGCGTTTGTCATTGTTTAGAACGCATTTTTCTCCCATTCAATTAGATTTCGTCTCCAAATATCATTACTTTAAGAAATACGGTCCGTTTCAAAACATATCCAAGTTTTCAAAAACTAAATCATGTAACTCAATCTTAGGATGGTTATCTCGATTTTGGACTGAAATACTCAGCATTTCGGATTGTAAGCGACTCAATCTCTTGTTGTCGTATCAAAATGTAAACAAAAGCACTGAGCATCGGGATATACTTTTCTGCCGCCACAGGTCATATCTTGTTCAACTGAGCGTGCCCCGCTTCTGTCGGCGATGATCATGGAACAGAAAGAGGTACTCCCCTGACAGAAGCGGCCTGTGTTGGTCTATGCTTTTAAATGAGTGCAAGCGATATAATTGGGATAATCGGCCGTCGTTGCGTAATGCAATTAGGGAAGAAGCTTTCTCTTCTCTCTACCTCATGCAGGACGAAAATACGCCCAAATTTCCACAAGGTCTATAACTCATTAATGCAGGGAGATTTTCAATTTATCTGTTATTTTGAACATGTTTTGCCTGGCTATGCGGGACAAGGTGTGTCACACCTCGGCAATTGTTTATTAAAGTGGAAAGTGATGGTCATTATTTATGATGGCCGCAATTTCCCGCCAAAATGATTTGCATCGAGAGATTTGTCAGACTGCAAATCGGGATGGAGAGATATTTATTTAGCAAATTGCTATAGAGAGTATTTATTCAAAACACATTGGCCAACTAATGCCGGGGGCACTCCCTAGGCGAAGTGAGAGTAGATATCAATGCTAGAATTTTTCTGATCCTGTCCCTGTTCTGTTTGGTGCTATTAAAATTGAGGGTGAAGTGCTGGTAACCTCGCCCCTCATTCCTCTCTCAAGTTAAACTTCGCTGTACGCGCTGGATATCAATTGTGTCAAGTCACTATAATGCTACGTCGCATTTTCTGTGTAGATTATTACTATCTCGTTATATGGTTTTTAATTGAATTAATATAACAATTGAAAAGTTAATTTTAGCTTAATGGTTCTATTTTGTATACTATTAGAATTTGTATTTTTAAATCTTATTACGATTATTTAATATAACTGCTTGTGTGTAAAGATTGTCTTTCGGATTTGTATACGAATTGTTTCAGAGATTCATTTTGTATTTTGATATTATATTTCAGGTTAGTCTCTTCACGTACGTATGTTTGCGCTATGGCACTCATTATTTGTTTGCATTCGGCCCATGTCGTTTCTATCTTGTGGTGACGGAAAAGCTGTGGTCCTATTTGTGAGGCATATGTACGTTGTGGTTATGATATTCATGTGCTTGATTGCCAAATTTCTTATTTTTTATACTTGCCCTTGTATGCTATTTTGATATGTATTGCTTCGAATATATTATGTAAAGTTTGGCTTTCGGTTCATGTATGTCAGCGCACAGAGGCTTTTGCATTGTGCGCTAATCAAATCTTGTTTTATTATTATTATATATTATATGTGCCATTGTGAAAAATAAGGTCAGTCCCGGGTCCTTTCAGGATAAAAAATGTACCCAAAATACGGGGTCATTCGCGACAACAGATCAAGCTGAATAAAAATGGGGTCTCCAGTATGAAAACTTTTAAGAAACCTTATGTTAAAACATTAAGTTAAAAAATAGGAAGTGCATCTTTCCCGGGTTCAAATTCCATAAATGATAAAATTGTGCATGAAATTATAAAATTGTTGAAAAATGTTGCACGTAGGCTGCGAAAATTTTGAATGGTTGTTCAAAATTCTTTAAAAGGTGGATAATTTTATGGCATACTTATGCAAAAAGTGGATTGCAGGAACAGGAAAAGAAGAAAGAAAAGCGGGTCATTGAGTATGTGAAATTTTAAAAAGGGGTCATTTGGTAAAAGGCCTGGGGGTGTAATAGGTTATGACAGCAAGTATATAAATGCGGGGTTCAAGCATTCTGACGTCATCAAAGAGTTCAGCATATCACAGCCTTGCTACGCCGCTTTAAACAGGTTGATGTGATAATGTGACTACCCAAGATTATAAAGCATCATTTGAGAATTTGCTTGACGATAACGTCCACATCTAAATGCCATAGAGAAGGAATGGAAAACATGACCGTCAATGAGAAGAGACTCATCAACCTTATTGCCCTACACCGGTGGTCCCCCCAACTCACAAAAGGTGAGACTAAGTACCTCGGGTCCTATGTTGAACAGTAAGAAATACTCAAAGATTAAAGACCGTGGCCTGATCGCTAATAAGCAGAAATCGTCCCCAAATTTTACCGAAGTGGTCAACGATTTGGTATTTGAAGAAAAGCTCCTAATTTTTCTCTTCATTTACCTAGTGAAATCTTAGGGCTAAAGTATATTTGGTTGGAATTTTGAGCGAAATTGTACCCCAGTTTGGTCGCCGACCTTAATTTACACATTGGAGCTAAGGAAACATTGTTTTAGCTCTCACATGAAAACTTGTTGAAATGTTGCTCAACTCTACATATGGGGTTTAGGGGTGAAGACATTCTAGCAAGATGAAAATTTTCATTTACTAAAAATTGGGTCGTTCCCTTTTTCAATATAGTGTATAATAACCAAAACATAGCCAAAAAGGCACATGGTTTTAATAATATTCAAATTAGCATGAACATGTTTCCCTTTTTTCTAACCTTTTCCTATGTTTGTTCGGGATGGTTTGTACCAACAAGTTACAGTAAGAAAACCTTCTGTAGCAATTTTGTCCTCATAATACCGTAGATTGATGACTTTGACGTCATCATTAATAATTTCATTAAGCACATAATTGATTTTTCTCTGATAACGGACGACATTTCATAGATTTAAGCATGGATTTTAATTTCCAATCCATCCATCCCTCATTCAATGCCAATACCTTCGAAAAGGTACTATAAGCTGGACAACGATGTTGTATAATTACTCTAATTTGGATATTTAAATTTAAGTGATCTAGATTTATAAATCTATAATTTCTTTCTTCAAATTAAATCGGTAATAATTGTTTGAATGACAATAGTGTACTTCATAACTTTGGTACACACTTCGCGCCGAAATGCTGAACAATTCATACAAGGTATCATATTCTTATCCCAATACTAATTAATCCACCTATGACATTCCCAAATGAATGGCAGATTAATACGTAGCTGAATCCAAGTACGGCAAGGTCTCTACCAACCATGTCCACAGCTGCTGGGAAGGCAAGAATCGGTAGCGTACCAATTGCGAAACCGTTGATGAAGGAAAGAATTGCTAGCGGCCAGAAGCTGATGAAAAATACATCAAGTAAAAAACATATTGCGTTAACTACAGATAGGACAATTAAATACTGTAAAGCCGTGATATAATCACTCTGTACGATTGGGCCCATTGATAACCTCCCTAAGAGGGAACCAATGCCACCAAATGAGGAAAAGAACGATGCTTGTTGAAGAGACATGCCCTTATGTACTCCATGCGGGACAAGAAATATTGCCCATGCTGCAAAATTGAAGCCTATCAACATCATCACTGGAGCAATAGGAATGAATTTAGGTGTTTCGATAAATAAAGATCGCATGTCGTCTATGAGTCTTCTCACAACAGCCATGATCAACGTGGAAACTGTAGAATTGTTGCTCTCTTCTGTTATCCTGTCTTCTGGATTGTTTTGCGCTTGTTCGTTTTCCAAAGCCATTGGAATGTAACTGTTCCCGTGATCTGTAGTGTTTTGTCGCATCAAAGCACCGCAAACAATATTGTTAGCATTGACTGCCCCCAACAACAACATGGCTCCTCTCCAACTATATTTCTCAATAAGAAACTCGGTAATCGGCGGAGAGATCATCAGACCTACTGAGCCACCTGCACCCATAATTCCTACTATACTTTCCATATTTCCTGGGAAATATTTGGGTACTATAGAAGTTGAAGCCATATATGTCATTCCATATCCAAAACCTAATAAAAAGATAAGAAACACGAGTGTCAGAAAATGGCTGATCTCTTAACTATAAACAAAGCAATAGTGACGATGGCTGCAAAAACGGAGACATCCAGGTAATTTGCAGGCTAAGTTTGCTATAACTTTAATAAACAAATGTGTCTATTACATGACTATCATAGACTAGTTTTCATTACGCATTGATATCAAAACCACATAGGTCATGGACCGGTCAAACAAAGCATGCCGTGAGAAACAACTCTAGCGTGAGTTTTGTTGTTTTATACACCGTTTCCGCGTCGTCTGCTGAATTAATGTCGCCGGCGACATTAATTATAAATCGTTCTGCTTCCGCATAGTGCCACCCTTGACTGTTAAAAATACTTTTACGGCCACCTATATAGCAATTTAGCTATATCACCTCAAAAGTTGTTTCTCATCCGTGTGGGACTCGTGGTGTAGTGGTATCATGCTTGCCGCGTACGCAAGCGACACAGGTTCGATTTCCGGCGAGTGCTCTTTTGAGGCTTTCTTCTACTCTGATATTTCTTTCCAATTGACTAGTTCTTCTTTATAGGCCTAACGGCCTAGGTGCAAAGCTGTCTTTTATCCGTGCTTTTGAAAAATATTAGATCATAGTCATTCAGGGCTATAGCTTAGCCCGAGTACTTACTGTAAAAAGTGCCGTAATAAATGCAAATTCATCGTGTACAAGTATAGAGAGACATTCACATTGTTTACACTGTACGAGATTAAAATTAACAAACGATTATCTGGGATTAAATGTCTAAATACGATTTTTAACCCAGCGCATCCGCCTCAATTTCAACCTTCTACCATAGATAAGACGAACAAATAACTGTGGACCCAAGGTTAACATACTAACACAATTGCTTTGTGAAGTTTTGCAATTCAATGGGCAATTTTCCCTAAAAAAACAAGGCTCCGTGATTTGTGATAAAGTGCAATTGAAATGCAGTTAATGGACGTTAGGGATACAGTTTTGTTGAACGTGTTAATTTTGCTAAGTAAGCAGGTTGAAACAAAAAACACAAATGCTTTACTAAGGCAAGCCTGTCGTTTCTTTAGTTCTATTAGTTCTATTTCCTTTTTCCATTCGTTATTTTTTCAGTGTATGAATGGTTATTTATAGCTTGGCAATATAGACACTAGACACTATATTAATTTAAATTATGCATGTTGAAATTTGCATAGTCATCGTAAAAAAATGTTGTAAAATATATAGCCGTAAACAGTGTATAACAAAGGGTTGGGGTTCGATTTTAATGAAAAGGGTGTCTGTCTGAAAAGGATGGGAAAAATAAAAAGGTGGGATTTGACCTCCTTACATACAGTGTGGTTTTATAAATTTGCAGATGTGTACTACTTACTGTGTGTGGTATTTGAGGGCAAAGTGTAACAATAGGAATGTGTTCGTATGCGTAGTTCATGGAAAACGCTTTTCAATAACGTGATAGTCTACATGGTCTATGGGGGTTAAGTTCGAAAGTTGCACTTGGAGCTAAGCTGTCAGTAAAAAAAAATCATTGACCTCTTTCAATGCGACCAAATGATTCAATGAAATCTAAACATTGGGTAATCTTTACCCCCAGGATGACCATGAACTTTTTAATATGGCAAGACCTCACCAATAGATACCGTGGTGAAATAAATTCTGTGCAATACAATACAGCATACAATGGCTAAATTGCCTGGATTATAATTCATACACGTTTGATATTGATCACCACTCTACGTCATTTGCTATCAAGGTAAACTAGTGTGGTCCCTGGGGGTTTTGACCCGGAAAAAATTGTTATTGAGCTGATTTTTGCACCAAATAAGCAGAATGCATCATACAATAACATATCCAAAATCCACATAAATCCCCCTTGGGGAGAAAATTTTATCCAAGATGGCATCCAAATTAGCTATATCACAGCTTTTAAAGTAGATGTTGATGATTTTAGTGTTTTTGAATATGTTTTGGGGGTCAAAGAATCTAATTATGTACAAATCTAAATCACTGATGACTTTCTTCACGCCAAAATCCAAAATGGCCGCCATTTTATATAATTAGCTATATCTCATGTTTTTGAATATGTTTTGAGGTTCAAAGAATTCAGTTTTTGTTTAAATCTAAATCATTGATGTTTTCCTTAACTCAAAAATCCAAAATGGCCACCAAAATGGCTGCCAATTTGCTGCCATTACATATAATTATCTTCTCACTGACATATACTTTCCTTTGCAGTCTCCTGCAAGGAAGCTCGGTCAAACCGACGCATATATAGGAGGGTTGTTTAAAAGCAATAATCCCGAAAAGGGATTGTTCTAATTATCATATAGTAGTAATTTTAGTTCATCTTTAGTCTATTCGAAAGAATGACTTGGGTGTACTGTTATTTAAACTTAATCAAAATGCAATTTCCCAAAACTGTACAATGAGAACCAGTACGCCGCTCAATATAATACTCATTCGACAGAATGGTTTAAAAAAGTTTAGTATAATGCAGTTTCGTATACTGTTCGCATAAACGCATGATTAATTATAGGCCTACACACGTACTTCTTGCCAGAAATGGGCATAGAAACAATAGGCCATATATATTTCTATTTTTACAACCAAGTACCAGAAATGGAAACTGGAGTGTGAAATGTATAAAAGATGAATCCCAGAAAATGGGAGAAATAACATTTGGGTGTGAAAACACCTCAAGAGGACTTCATATTACATAATTCAGGTTCCGGCTTTTGTACCCGTCCCTTTCACAAAATTTCTCTTTATTTATTTATATCTATTTATTTATTCACTTATTTATATTTATTCGTTTATAATTATTTCTTGTCATTTTTATTATTCGCTTATATATATTTATTTAGATATAATTTTTTTGTTTGTTTCTTTATCCCTCTTTTTCCTTGTTCTGAAGTTGAGATAAAGCAAATTATATGTAATGGCGGCCATTTTGAATTTCAACATAAAGGAAAACATGGATAATTTAGATTTAGACTAAAATCATCAATACATCTACTTGAGAAGCCAAGATATAGCTAATTATATACAATGTCAGTATATAGAGCTATCACTTTATTTTTGGTCTTCATCAGGCTTTGTCCGAGTTGTCTCGTCTGCAAGCACGTATGTCTGTACGTCAGGTTCTACGGATATTGAAATACTACGCTATGTAGTTCATTATTTATTTTCGTTTCCTATGCCAGTGAAAAATCTAACGAAGGTATTAACTATCATAATAAAACGAGAATATTTCAGCTACTAGAGACATTTTTAATGTTGATTTTGAACTTGCATTGAGAAGTTATGCTAAAGTGAAGGAACTTACGGTTTTTACCATGAATATGTTTATATAACAGTTAAATGACAAACATCGAAGCAATTCTATAAGAAAATGTTTCCAGGACTGCACCGGGGCAAAGATAGAAACCTATTTTTGATCTGTCCTCGGAATCACTGTTGTGTAATATGCCCAAATAGATCTTGGAATGAGTCTACACAAGTACATCATGGCATTCTTTGATCTATCTAACGGTCGCGGCCGAGATGTTGTTCACCATGTAGCGCCAAATGTCCCTGTTTGTCATATGGATCCTGCTGGATGTCTCGAGCAACCACATCAATGTATTTAAAGGAATCTGACTCAAGGATTTCAAATATTATTTTTTTTTGTAATAATGAAAAAAATAGTCAACTAGAACTCAAGAAACAGATAAGTTGTAAACGGGCCTCGACCTTTTGCTCACCCAAACCAATTCATTTTGACATAATCCCATTCATAGTTTGATCGTAAATTCCCACTTCACAGGGCACCATCCAATCAATGATCAATGACATGCTATGGATGAGCGATTACCCACACACTGTGTGCATGAACATTGGCGAGAAGGCCTCTTTTTACACATGTTGGAAGCCTTGTTAGAAATGGTCTTTTCGGGTCTTTTTCAGCACCGTATGTCAACCAAATTACATTACCATGTAGAGAATAAGATTATCTCGGTTGTCAGCTTCTACAAAGAGTGTAGGTTTAACCGTTTGTCCATGGCGCCCTCTTGAATAAGCCCAGCAATCACTGGTGATTTTTGCCATAGATAGTTAGCAGTATACCCTACCAAAATACCACGCTTTAAAATAACAATTTTCGGATTTTTCTGATGTTCTATCATAATAAAATTCACATATGTTATTTATGCTAATATAGTCTCAATTAGAGCTTCTACCAAGAAAAATCCTTGGAGCTATTTTTCGAACGACGTGAGTATTCATGTCCTGATGCGTAAGCACAGAGTACGCATGACAGGTCCTAGGCCGATTCGATGCACGGTGTGACACCGTGAATAGGGAAAATGGACCGTAACTGCAAGATGAGTAACTAAAATGCACAATCCGAAATTTGAGATGAATCGGATTTTTCGTTTTGTGCAGTAAACATTTATGTGTAGTATTTAGTCCCTAGGTGCATAATGTGTATAACAAAACACCGATCCGGAATTTCTATTAACAAAGTTGTGATTTTATATATGCAGGCATTCGATTTAAAGACACTATCCGTGATTTGAAAATATTTGAAATTTGCCGGGGGAATAGCTTCAAAGTGAAGGATAAGTCTGTAGAATTCTCATAAGTTACCTTTTCCAGCGTTAGAATTGAAAGAAAAGAAGAAAACGGCCAGTGTTCAAGATACGATTTCTCCATTCATACGTGTAGTACAGTACGTGGTCTTCGGACAGGTAATGACTAAAATCTCCGATTTGCCATTATTGGGTTGTTCTGGTCTTATCATTTGCAGGGTACTGGTAGGATACCTGTACTTGTTACAGTCCATGCTGAAAATCTGATTTTTGATGATTTTTTCGATTGCTGATTAGGCAAATCACTGATAGTGTCTTTAAGCTAGCAATTTCACACAGTGCTTAGATATCGGAACAAGCATTATGTTACATGCAAAAACGCGATTTTTTTGGAAAAATTGAGGCGCCCTCCTCCGGAAAATCTCTGGAGTCAGCCTTTAAAGGGGCGACGACCCCTGTTTTTGCACGGTAACTTCCAACATGTGACGTCTGAGACTACTTGATCAATCTCACGATGACATTGACCGGCAAATCGTGCACTGCGTTGGGCACAGAAGATGAAATTGGAGTGATACTCTCCTCATATCTGTGCTTTGGGTCTTGTGCTCACGCTAAGGATATTTTGTACTCGCATAAGAAGCTTGGTGTAGGTGCACATCCCAAATTCCTATCCTGTAGCTCTTTCTTCATGGTCCAGGTCTCAGATCCATATAAGAGGATACCCTCTACACATGCTCTAAAGAATTTCAGCTTGGTTGATTGGAGGATAACAGATTTGCCATAAGTGGTGTAGTTTATTGTAGGCATTGCAAGCTTGTCCTTTGCGTCAGGAGCCCTTCTTGCTGTCGGCAATCCTAGACCCTAGATACTTAGAGTCCTTGACCTCTTTGAGGTTGGCTACCATCTGTTTGTGCAGATAGGTTTGATGATTCTCTTCCCTCATTGACAGTCATATAATCAGTCTTCTTGGCATTTAGATGTAGCCCGACTTTGTCTGCAAAGCATTCTCAAGTGATGTTAGTAGAACTGGTGCCCACATATCCGATCAGCGTTAGAGCTACAGATCTCTTCGTAGTAAAGGTCTGTGAGATGTTGACCCATGTAACGTCTGGAACGCTTGGGTTTTGATGGTAAGTCCTTAAATCGTTCACGATATCAAGACTCTGTCTTAGGATGTAATCAACCACTACTACAAAAGAGAGGAGCAGAGTATCTCCTTTGGAGGATTCCAGTAGTTGTTAGGAACTCCTTTGAGGGCCCATCCATGGTCTGCACAAAGCTATATGGGTTATCATACATGATGGCAATTACCTTTGTGTAAACCTTCAAATATAAAAAGGTATAGTATTTCCTTATTCTGAAACCAATATCAAATTATGGAATTTTATACCCAAACAATGAAACATTATTTCATTGAATTATTTCCCTGAATGTTTGAAATTGTTCACAATATCTTTTCGTGGGAACTTGAATTCAAATATGTGGCAATCCTATGCAATATAGATTTATTTTTCTATTTAAAGAGACACTTACACATTTGAAAATAGTGCGCCCTCTAGACTTTGAAAATTGATATTTTTGCATGGTTGTAAAGCTTTTATATACATTAGCCCTAATCTGAAATTATTAAGCCGCTTATGGGTAAACAGAAGGATTTTATAATTAATGTCGCCGGCGACATTAATTCAGCAGACGACGCGGAAATGGCGTGTAACACAAGAAAACACACTCTAGAATTGATTCTCACAGCATGCATCTTGTTTGACCGGTCTGTAACCTTTGTGGTTTTAATATCAATGATAGTTAGGGCTGATAAGGATTTTTTGGTGCAGATTTTTCAAAACATCAAATTTGGCCCAGATGTTGCCCACACCATACTTTTTGATTTCTGATGGGCGCCAAGAAGAGCGCCTCCTGGAGCAGCCACAATCCATTATGGCGGCCACCGGAATCATAAAAAGGTTACAATAATGAATGATACATCTTTTTAGGTTTTTTTTTGGTTGGATATTCAGATTTGAGGTCAACTTCATCATTGCAAGCCGCCATATTGAACAAATCCAAGATGGCCGCCGCCGGAATTATAATTCTAAATCTAAAAGGCTACAATCATATATGATACATATTTTAGGTTTTTTGGTTTGGAGATCCAGATTCCAATGTTATATTAATGATATAATGTCGACTTCATTATTTAAAGCCACCATATAGAGCAAATCCAAGATGGCCGCCAGCAGAATTTCGATTTTAAATCTAAAAAGACTAGAATCACAATAATGATACATTTTAGGGGGTTTTGGGCTTGGGTATTCAGAATCTAATGTTATTTTAAAGACATAATGACATCTTCATCCTTTAAAGCCACCATATTGATAAAATTCAATGTGGCCGCCACCAGAATTATACTTTTAAAACTAAAAATCTAAGTCTGTGATTGGTAGTGAATGGTACATCGTTTTGAGGTTTTTGGGGTTTAGATTAAGATTCTAATGATATTTAATTGATAATATAATGTCAACTTCATAATTGAAGTCATCCTAAGGTCATTTTATTTGGTGAAGATCGTCATTTTAGGGGCCCGTAGCACACATTTTTTTGCTTCTACTATACAAGCGGCTGAACCGATTTAACTCAAATTTGTAATCAGAGCCTTTGGTGATATGGTTCTATGTAATGGAGTAAACATCATATGAATATTTAAAATCGGATCATTTTACGTAAATTAAGCAAAATTTTACAGTTAATTATTATGAAGTTTTGTGCCTACATATAGTCTAATATATAATCCATCTCTGCTTTGAAAGCACTGTACTTTTCAAGAGTGCGTTGGGAATCTCTAAACGAGTGGTCTGGGAGAGCAAGTAGTGTATATGAACATGGAATACAACCAGACAATAAATGAAATTACAATAATAATATTTTTAAAGATTGTATCATACTTTTTTTAGCTCGACTGGTCCAAACCATCCTACACGAAATGATAATTACCTTTCCCTGGAGAAAGTGCATTTTGTGTTGTAATATCATCGAATAAAACAAACGTCGGGTTAAAATTGATCTAACTCCCTGGTTTTGAGCACGTTTGATTATTACACTTAAAAATTCTGTAATGAAGTGTAAACTTATGTTGCATTTACCAGCTATTGTCATCAGCAAACCAAACCAGTGAACTGAATTGGTAAATGATGCCAACGATATGCCACAAGTACAAAGAACACCTCCAAGTACCACCACTTGTCGCTCTCCGTAGGTGTTGGAAGCCCATGTTACACCAGGTGCTAGAAAAGCAAGGGGAAATTAATTCATGAATATTTGTATGCGCTAAAGTTTATCACTGCTGTTATGACGTCTCGTAGACATCAAAGGTCAGAAATACCTTTCAAACACAAACAAATGAGCCTTGTGCACCAGTGATCTAAATTTATATAATATAACAGATTTTAATGATTTGTAATTGGTTCAAGAATTTGGTATGTCCAAAACAACATTACATATATAGTAAAATTACACACAATCTATATGTTTGATACTTAATGTCCAAAAGAGGCGTTGCAGTTCAACGATGATATGTCCTCACAGCGAAGACTCCAAAATGCAAGCATGCAAAGTCACAATTATAAATCCTCAGGTAATATTCCATTGGAATCTTCTCAGTCCTGAAGGTAACTTTCGTCCAGCAGTTCAAGACGACCAGGTTAAATAAGTCCCTCGACGACACTAATATTCCACAGTATATCAGTCCAAGATTATCACCACGATTTCTATCTGTCCACAATTGGAATCCTATTTTGATTACCAGCACTTTCTGCTTCAAAGACGACAGTAGAATAATTCCAGCACTCTGCTCACATGTAATTGAAAATATATAAATCCTGCAGCAATGTGAAAGCCGACATCTACCATTTTGTAGATAAAACTAGCTATCAATACTGTATAGCTGATTAACTGCTGACGATCTTCTGTGCGGCCAAGTTCTTCTCCTTCATATATACACAATCTTTTTCAAAAATTCCCAGTCCTTAAGTAGACATCACCACAGCATCATGCATTAACATAACCTTTGCCCTAGCTTACCAATTGAATTCACATAAATTACAACATCTGAATACACACTTCACTTATATCACTCTATGGGAGAATTACCTATCCCTCAAATGTTTTGATCTTACAGCATAACCAGTTGACTCAGTTACTAGTTTACATTCTGGGTAATTCCCAATCACCTGTCTAATTGTCAACAACAGGTGCAACTCTCTCAACAAATCACTAGGGGGAAAAAATTCCCCCCCTTTCTTCTTTTTATAGTAACCAAAGTACTTTTCATTTCCTTTTTTCCGTGAGAAATCTTTTCTCAAATAAAATTGTCAAATCTAATATTTTTAATCAGAAAAATGGAGGGCCAATATAACACTGCTTTCATTACTCAGCTTGTTACACAAAAAATACAACAACACAACCATTATTGTAAATCAGTACAGCCTCAAGCACAGAGCCAGTGGCGTAGCCAGTTGGGGGAAAGTGGGACAGAGTGCCCCTCGGAATTTTGTTGGAGGGTAAATCGGGATAAAACCTGATATTTATGTTAATATCAGCCCTTTTTTTTCGGATTTCTTTTGCCCTCACCGGGAAATTTTTTGCATCTCCCGGGAAATTGCCCCCGTCAGAACCAACGGCTGGGCTACGCGCCTGCACAGAGCCACAAACTTAGTACCGGACGAGGTCTTCGCCATCGACACGCACCTTCGGTGATCCTATCACGGAGGTGGGACAAAACCTTTGGAGGCGTCTTTTAGACAAAGACTAAATATTCTTGGTGAAACTAGTTTTAAAAGTCTCTATACACGTCCCATCTATCCATTTCAGTATTTGAAGGCATTTTGGAAATGTGCTGTGCCATTTAAGAACTGAATGAATTGAAGGCGCACTTCTTGATCTTTATCAATGCTTGATTTGTTGTTTGTTTTTATTTTATGGTTTCATTGTTTTCCCTTCCGCGGAATTTCGTTCAGAGTAAACCAAATTTGAAACCCATTACTACTATGATGTCACATTCATACGTCACAGCAATGAAGTGAGGTCACGTTCTTCTACGTGATGTAAGGAAAAAATCCCCAATTTTTGGCGAAGTTGAGTTTTGTGCTTGAGTGTATTGCCAATTGCTACTGATAAAGCTGAGAACAATAGTTTTTAAATAAAGTCGGGAATTTTTTCATGAATTTCCGTTCCGGCATCCAAGACGGTTTATGACGCACATAAAATAGCAAAAAATGACGTTTTGCAAAGTATCTTTTAGCATTGGGAGACACGTGGCATTTTTAAATTTGAAAAAAAAAAATATTATGGGCTTTAATAAATTACATTACTTTTTGATCGTAATTAGCTTACATAACAATTTTAAAACAAGATTGGTCACTAGAAAGAATAAAGACATGGTTGATCGTTTACAAAAATGCTGATTTCTTTCGTTTACCAACAATGCACCCGCTTATGTTGTTTCGGTTTTATTCTCTGTTTTAGAGGTTTTGCTTATAAATAATCTTTGATTTAACCTAATATATAAAGCAGCCCTTTGACCACGTTTGCTATCCACTCTACCGTATAGTCATTCTTTGTTTTAAAGATCATTCAGAACTGGTATCACGATCCGCCAAGACTCTTGAAGGTCCCCAACTCTAAGAAACATAACGGTAAGTCCCACTAATGCAACGCGGATCCCTCAATTTGGTAGCTCGTTCTACTGAACAAACATCATTGCAAACATCATCATCATACAGGACATAAACCATTATGGTATATCTTTTCAAACGTGTTTTCCTTGTGAACTTTGTTCAGGTTTAAACATACACAAATGACTTGTTAAAATGTTAAAACCTCTCATAACAAACTTGTCTGTAATGACCTGTGCATTCCACCTATTTGTTGTTTTTTGTTTTTTGTTTTTTTCAATTTCAAACAGCGCTTGAAGATTTGATCATAAGAAGTTATACTCATGCCCATTTGTGGTTGAATTGAGTTGTTTGGGGTAGGGTTGTTTTGCTGATAACTGGAAGAAACTTCCAGTAAAAAACAATGAGGGAGGTGTTCCGAAGAAAAAACCTTTAATTGGCCAAACCAGCAAACGAGCATCCCAGATCCGGGACTTCAATGGTGAATCATCAAAGATAGCCGCCCGTCTCCAGAGGCGGGCTGAGTACTTTGAGAATCTTCTCAGTGCTGATGAACCTGATGATCTGATTTCATTTCTCCAACTTTACTTCCTTCTGATGAGCTTGTTATCAATCATGAAACTTTGTAAATTTGTAAAACTTTTAAAAGTTCATTGTTTTTTTTTAAAAAAGGAACAGGCTCCGGCGCTGATAATACTCTCCTCCTGAGATGTCTCAAGATGGAAATGAAATACATGTAGGGAATGGCTTCTGATGTTATGTTCAGTTTGATATGGACCCAGAAAGAAACTCCTAGGGAGTTGGGGAAAGGGAATAATTCTATCTACCATTGTCAAAGAAGGGAGATTTATCCTACTACTTCAACACACCGTGTAATCACTGTCTTTTGACATAGCAGGTAAAGCCTTTTCTCCATCTTGCTCCAAATAATCAAGAAGGGAAGACAACATATTGGAGATAACCAGGCGGTTTCAGAAAGGGTAGACATGAATGCCAAAATCAAACTTTCAGCCTCAACCCGATATTGAAAAAATGCCTGGCCCAAAAATTTCCTTGACTAAGTCAAATTTTTGTTTCAGTACGCATTCGACTCAGTAAATAGACCCTCTCCTCCTGGAAAATTCTCCACTCTATGTGATCCCCCCAAAAGCTCGTCAACATTATAAAGGAACGCCATCACAATGAACATCCTATGCTTTGAGATCTGAGGGAGCACTTTCCAGGTGGTTCAGCATTGCCACTAGTCTCAGACAGGGGGACATCTGGTCCCCACTACTCTTCAAATAGCCATTGATTTGGCAAGTCCTTGCTGTGGATAAACAAGACGGGGGATTAGCATTTAACTCGGCGTAGCTCTAGGGTACCAAGGAGAAGAGAGCAGACTTAAATTATGCTTGATACTAGGCACTTTTTCGAAAGGTCTGATAACCACCCAATTGACAGAACAATAGAAGCTATCCGGTTCAGCGGCTGGAACTAGATAGTCACAAAAAGACCGGAACTCATGTTCAATTTACCAGGCTGAAGCACATCTTTCTACCGTCTTGGCAACGAAGCATGATCAAAGTTGCCACACTTGTACAAATACCCCTAGGCGCCTACTGTAGTGTTGATGGATCAAATTTCAGAGCTGACGCAAGAGAATTGGCAATGGCTCCGGAGCATTTCCGGGAATTGGACAAAATCTGGTAAAGTTCGCTAATATCCACTTGGATACAAGATGAAATTTTTACAACAACTCATGCATTCTTTCCACCCTTCACTATGCTGCCGAATGCTGGAACCCTCACGCAAGAGACGAAGCAGACTAGATGCCTTTGACATGAGATGCCAAGAAAAATCCTGCGGGTCGCTTGGACACAACATGTCTCCAATAAACCATCAGATCCATGACCAAGAGCCACCGCTAATAGCCATCTCCTAAAACGGCGCGGCGTCTGCAGTGGTTTGGGGCCACATACAACGCATGGATGACAGCTGTATCCTCAAAGGTTGTTTGCTGGAATTCCGACGCATGGAAAGAGAATACCAGGGAGGCAAGGACCAAGTGGAAATTAAGAGGTCATTCAACGAGACCTGACAGACTAGATTTTGGATGGACTTTGGCAGAGGCAGTACCACAGCCCGGGACCAAAATCTGGCAGCATGTGGCAGAAAATTGCATGGCGCTGTCTGGTCGATCGGTAGGGTCAAAATATAGCTTTAAATAAACATTTCCAATTTTAAAGATGTTTAATATAAAAAATGCATGTACCCTCTTCCAACCAGGATTTTCTACTACTACAATTCAGACCAAGGGGTGGGTTTTCCACCCCCTCCCTCCCCCATTTGTTCGAATTAGCGAAAATAATCTTGTTCATCTTATTATGTGTCTACTATGTTTCTTTCTTCAAATCAGCAAGTACCAACATGTCAAGTTTTCACAATATGACGTCACAGTGATTTCATAACTGAGAGCTTATTTTTACTCAAATTTAACCAATCGCCAAGTTTTTCCTACCTTTTTGCCCAGCAAAATTGGTATTTAATGTGAAATGTATGTGCCCAAAGTAAGCATATACACATGTTATTACACTAAAATTTTTTCTGGTATTTTTACACGTAAGTAATAGAATCTGGCAACCACCCCTATCTATTAGACTTTGACGACGGGACACCTTGACCACCTGAAAGTAGTCCCCCCCCCCCCCTACGAGGAATTAAATATCACTCTACAGAGAACCATCGTTTACAACAAACACTAAAATAATTTATTAAACAATCGACATGCCTCACAAATCCACAATTAACAAAATGTTTAATATCCTGAATAATACGTAGGTTTCATGAGCCTGGTGGGGAATGCAGCTGATGTTAACGGGAAAGCTTGTTCAAGAGCCTGGAACCAATATCTGTTACCAAATCGCCATAGTGCCATAAAGAAATATGTCCAACACCTTGAGGACCACAGTAGGTATTGGACGGACCCCGTATGTGAAGGATTTGGTAAGCTGCATACGCCGTATGTTATAGTAATAGTTGGTATAGTCCATGGCGAGGACAAAACCAAAGGAACGTTGTTCTGACCGCGTCTCTTTTTTCGGAGGGGACCGAGGGTCGCACGGGTCCTGAAAAACTTGGTGGGTGGGTGCCCTTGAACGAAACGAAGACCGAGTTTGTATTGGTTAGGGCGATCAAAGGTCATCGGGGTCATTTGAGGTCAAAAGAGGTCAAATGGACCGCGCATATTTGCGCGGAGGGACCGAGGGTCGCACGTTTATGAAACTTGGTGGGTGTTTGCCCCTTGACCGAACGAAGACCCAGAGTTTGTATTGATTAGTTGATCAAAGGTCATCGAGGATCATTCAAGGACAAAAAAACAGGTACAAATGGGGTAAACGGTGTAGGGACATGAAAACTTGGAGGGTGGGGTCGATGTCGATGCCGAAAATTTCGAAGGTCACGACAAGGTCAGTAGGAGGGCCATCAAGGTCAAAGGAGGTCAATGGGGTAAACTTTGGTTGTATCCAGACGAAAACTTGGTGGGTGGGGTTGATTGTTGGTGCCGAAAATTTTGAAAGTCACAACAAGGTCATTAGGGGTCATTCAAGGTCAAATGAGGTCAAATGGGGTATACGTTAGTGTATAGGCATGCAACTTGGAGGGTGGGGGTTGATTGTTGATGCCGAAAATTGTGAAGGTCACGACAAGGTCATTAGGGGTCATTCAAGGTCAAAGGAGGTCAAATGGGGTAAACGTTGGTGTATCCAGACGAAACTTGGTGGGTGGGGTTGATTGTTGGTGCCGAAAATTTTAAAAGTCATGACAACGTCATCAGGGGCATTGGAGGTCAAAGGAACCGCAAAATCAAAAAGTCATTCAAGCCAGGTGATCGCGAAACCCAGGTGATCGCGAAACCCAGATAATCGCGAAACCCGGGGACCGCCTAGTCATCATATAATATTCTTACACTATTATTATTATTATCTGCACAGTGAAATTGAACTAATACTTGTTGTGCTATTTGTGTGTGTGTGTGTGTGTGATTGTGTGTGTGTGTGTGCGCGCGTGTGTGTGTGTGTGTGTTAATTTGTTTGTTTGCTTGTTTTGGTTTTGGGGAAGGAATGAGGAAGTAAAAGAAGAAAATCTATAAATACTGCCGTGTACATGATCATGAGTAAAATGAAAAGCAAATTTAACTCTAAAATATGCGCATGAATAGAATGCTTAGGATCTAAAAAACATGTTGGCTTCTGCTAAGGTTAAATTTTACATGTCATGTGTATGCGTTAAATTTAATGGCAACATTTATTACAGACCCACACTCTCTTGCTGCATGCAAATACAGTGCAGAGGAGTTCGAAGAACTTTGCAACTGATTGCTGGGCTTTATAGTGCTCAAAAATGTATTCAACAGATTTTTAATTACAGCATTAAACAATCATTTCAATTTGATTGTTGACTTTTGATTTGGTAAAATGTGTCCTTTTGTAGTATATGTCTACGTAATCATAGCACTGAATAACAGGGGTTGTCTAAAAGTGCCTTTAGTATAATAGGATTTAAGACTTGTTTCATGCTTTCTTGTGGTGGCAAGGGGTATATAAGTAAATCAAGACTTTCGTTCTTCCAAAGTGTTCCAAATATGCCGAATGAAATGCATCTCTTCAAGCTAAGCGCAAGAAGCTATCAAGTTTAAATCAATATTCATCACAGTGTTTTTAAGATCCATTATTTCTAAAGACATTTTGAAAATTCCAATACACATGCCATTTCTTGGTTTCACATCTGTCTCCATGTGTTTGCTTGAACTTGCTATTCATGCCCGCACCACGGGAAACGGGCGCCATATTTGTTTACTTTTTCTGAGACACTGTCGGGCCTTTGGTGCTAGCAACAACCATTATTGCCCGGCGGCCCAGGTTTACTTATACGAAAAGCGCCATAGCTGCTGAGTGCTGACAGAATGGGCTGAAAGGGTGTTCAAGCCACATCATAAAAAGACATTGCTGCCGGGTATGTGCCTTGGATTTCCCGAGATATCCAAGATGGCGTCCACAGTGAACGCTATAATTGATAATAGTCGAATCAACACTATGTCGGTAATTTTTCTGTTAAGAAAATGTTACTGGACCGAATAAATCAATTCCTGTCATTATATACTTCTATTTCAAAATGGCTGCCAAAACAGATATTAATCCGATAACAGCAACTTTATTTAGTGAAATACCATGGTACATGCCATGTTTTGGTAGCCATTATAACATTGACGTATGTTACGACTTTAAATGTGTCAGAAAGTGGATTATTGGGAGGTTATTGTAAGATACACTCAGCAAAAAAAGAAAGTCCCCGTCTGATACTTTTTGACGTAACTCAAAAAGTATTTAATTTATTTTTATCATTCAAAACTGATGGATGCGCAAATTTCTTACGCACAAAATGGCAATTTACTTTTGCCCGATAGACATCGTTTTTACCATGAAATCGTTCATTTTATTTCATTTTATGAAATTTCATGCAAGGGAAAAAGTTTAAAACTATTTTTCCTGGAACGTAGAAGTTTGATTTCCAAGTGTGTGCGGTTAAACATTTCATTCACAATTTCTTGAGCAGGTGAATACTACTGCTGTTGCTCTGTCCGTGTGTTGTTACATAATCACATTGAAAAGAAAATGGCTGCTAGTAGAGATTTACATAATCTCTTTTACTGTGGAATTCTTTGGGATTAAAAGCAAAATCATGTCATCGTGTTGTCTGTGTTGGGTTTTGCATGTTGCATGTGCTGTATGGCTAGGTTTAAAGATGCCGCGCATGAAAAACTTTGAAAGGGGGCGAGCTACTGCCTTTCTAGACGAAGCTGTACATGTAAGAGAGGTGGCAAGAGGTTTAGGAGTAACGCTAAAGGCTATATCCGGAAACTGAGAGTGAAGTTTCGGCAGACGGGGGATGTAAAGGATCTTCCAAGAAGTGAAGCAAGACATGTCCATCGTGCTCATGTCACCAACCGTATCTGGAAGACAACGGGATTGAGCGTATGGAATGGCCGGCAAGATCCCCTGATTGCAATCCCACTGAGAACATGGGGGATGACATCAAGAATGAAGCCGACAGGAAAATGAAAGAAAACACATCTTTGCAGGATTTGCAGCGCATATTGCAACGGGCTTGGGCCAACTTAGATGAGCAGCATATACGCACTTTGGTCAACAGTATGCGCAAGAGGTGTCTTGAAGATCATTGAGAAGGACGGTGGACCTACCCATTATTTAACATTCAACAGCTTGCTTCTTTGCTGAGTTGATAAGCTTTTGAAATGGAGTAATAAATGTTGTTTTATGACCAGAAAGCAATGAGTACTTTTTCACTTTTCTGTGTGAAATTGAATTTACAGACAAAAGTGCAACTTTTTTCTTGCATGAAATTTCATAAAATGGACGATTTCATGGTAAAAACGATGTCTATCGGGCAAAAGTAAATTGTCATTTTGTGCGCAAGAAATTTGCACATCCATCAGTTTTTGAATAATAAAAATAAATTAAATACTTTTTGAGTTACGTCAAAAGGTATTACACGGTGAATTTCTTTTTCTTATGAGTGTATTACTTTACATAAAGATGTACTGATATTATGTTGATTCCATTATTATCAGCTATGACGTTTACTGTGGAGGCCATCTTGAATACCTCAGTAAAGCCACAGCCCAGAGCTGGCAGCAATGCATTTTTACGATTTCATGGTAAAAACGGTATCTATCGGGCAAAAGTAAATTGTCATTTTGTGCGAAAGAATTTGCGCATCCATCTGTTTTTGAATAATAAAAATAAATTAAATACTTTTTGAGTTACGTCAAAAAGTATCAGACGGGGACTTTCTTTTTTTGCTGAGTGTTTTTGCCCATAAAAGACGCACTTGACAATCCATTGATGTATTTTGGTGTCAAATGAAAGGTAATTCATTATTGATGATAATGAAACTGTAATTGAGGGCACATGCATCACGAATATTGGTATAAAGGGCTAAATTTGGTGAAAAATCCTGTGTTTTTTTATAATTTTCATGGATTTTTCGTTTTTCAAATGTCATGGAATTTATGTTATTGATTGAAACCTAAATTTGAGTAGTTATTGTAAGAAGAAATATTCTTTTGAATATAAAACTTTTTTTCAATGGAAGAAAGTGAAATTTAAGGGGGAAATTCATTTTTTTTACCAAAAACCGTTATTTTTAAACAAATCTCAAATGGTTATTTTGCCCATAGTTAACAAGCTATTGATGTATTTTAAGTGTCAAATGAAAGGTTATTATTATTGATGATGATCAACCTCTAATTGAGTGCACATGCATCACAAATATAGGTAAAAGGCCAAATTTGATGAACAATTCATTTTTAATCATTTTTATGGATTTTTCGTTTTTCAAATGTCTTGGAATTTATGTTATTAATTGGGAATTTAGAGATTGTAAGATTGTAAGAAGCAATATTCTTCTAAATAAAAAAAAATCATTGAAAAAAGTGAAATAAAAGGTAGAAATGCATTTTTTGTGCTAAAACCCCTTATTTCTACACAATAATTCTCAAAATGTGTATTTTGTTCATATCAGACGTACTTGACAAGGCATTGATATATTTTGGGGCCAAATGACCGGAAATTAATATGTGGATGCTAAGTTTTCATTAGCCCATGCATGGAGGGAATGATTGCGCGTACAAGTTCATTTCCGGCTGCGATTTAAAAGTTGGCTGTAATCCTGCGGATTTTTAGGTTCTCATATTGAAAAGTTTGGCATTTCTCAATTAGCGCTAGTCACACTGCAGAGTACAAGCTACAATCAGGTGGTGTAGGTGAAAATTCGCAAAATCAGGGACGTACATTTAAAAACTATATAAATGACACATTGAAGTGTTAAATATATTCAGACTAAGAAAAAGATTTGATTTAGAGGCGCAGTATTTCCACTAATTTTATTTTTACAACTTGTTATTGAAATGAAATCGTTGATCCAGTATTATCTAAATCCTGTTGAACCGGAAGTCTGTACGAAAAACCTGGATACACGTGGTTACTATTGATGATCAAACTGTAATGAATGCACATAACTGGACAAGAAAAAATTGGAAATTAAATCAAAATATTGGACTCACATTTTTGTTTGCACGACGTTGAGCTAGAAATGGTGGTGAGTTGACCAGATGGATTGGGCACATGATGAGAGCGGCAAAAAGCCCAGACGTGCAAACAAAAGGTGAGTCAATTTTATTTAATTTCCAATTTTTTACTTGAACTACTGGATGATGCGAACAATTAATTCTTATTAAATGAAGTACTGGAAAATATGGCTTAATTTGGGGGGAAATAAAATTGTGTAATCATTATTATTTATTTTATTGCGAGTGATAAATTGATATATTGATGGAACAAAATTTGTACAGCTATTCCGATAGAAATAATCTTCTGAAAATAAAAAGCACTTTTATGCATGAAAAATGTATTTTTAAACCAAAAAACCCAAATTTAATTTGCCCATAATTACAAATTTGCAATTATTTTAGAGTAACTGATATGAGTGAGGGAAAAAAAAATTGTGTGATGCCATAGAAGTACTGTTGAATTGAATCCCCTCAACCATTTGCCTGAACCATGATACGCTGTCCTATTCATAGTACAATATTAATCCTGTTTCGTTAAGTATGTAGAACAATGGTAACTTGCTCTTCTTCTGGTCCAATATAGTGATAGTTATTAAGTATGGGAATCTATACATCCTGAATCTTGTTATGATCTCCTTGACTAATTCAAACATTTCCCTGACTAAAAAAGAATTTCAAGATGTGGAACGACAGAAAATTTACTGAAGAGCATGAAAAATACAAATTCGACATATGTAAACAATAGAAAAAAATAAGTTTCTGTGTAGTTTCATGATGTATAATCTTGAGGAGTCAAAGGGGTCAACGGTAGCAAGTTCTTCTTATGTAGTATCCGAACACAGTAGTTCTCAAATTATGTCCAACCAGAGGTGTGTACAATGTCTGGCTGCTTCACTGAATTCGCAACGTCCTTGCTGGCATTGTTGCTCCAGCAGTGGGTAGATCAAAAGATGTTCCATTGTCTGTGCTGTCCGCAATCACAGATAGTGTCCTTATCTGCCTCAGGTAGCCCCACTTATGCAGGGAAAACATTAGATCAGGCCGGATCTGGGATTCTCATTCTGTTGAGGCATCGTCATTCGTCCAATGAGGAGTAGTCCAGGTGGAAGATGTACACCAGTTCAATACCAATAGATGTTAATTGGTGTAGCAAATCTTATTTTCCACAAGGCGACTCTCTTAAACTCCTTAGAGACTGTTTCACAAGGGTTGGACTTGCTTCAGAAACTCTATCTCGATCTCTTGGGATTTAAGGAGTTAGCAAACTGGTTAAGTACCCTCACTCTTAAGAATATTTCCGATATTCAGCAGTAGCGACTATTGAAAGGGTTGAAAGGTAACTGCTAGAAGCTCACAATAAGCTACATTATTGCTGAAAGACAATACCAAAATGGATTCTATCTGAAGGGGGATTTATCACAAAATAGCTGCACTTAAGTGAATGCAAATGAAAAATCGGCTCATGAGTAGACATGACAACATTCAACCTTGTGTGACAAAGACAGCTGAAAAAAAATCATCAAAGATGATATAAAAGCAAGAAGTCGAAGTCAGATAGGAATGCATCTCACAGACCCTGACTGTGCAGATTACCATGGGGTCACGCACTGCGGACCAGTTTAACCAAGGTGCTCAAGACTTGCTGCTATGCTAGAAGTGCTTCGCCAGGGTTTCTTTTTGCCTACGACGATTGAGTATAGGACTGTCAATGATGATACAAGCAATCATCAGACCACTATTTTCCAAATGAGAATGATCAGGTAATATGTTTTAATCATAGAAAAACTAGTTTAACGAAACTTTGTTCTGTTTCAATTGCACTAACTTTCAAGATGGCCAGCAAAATGGTCTATTTCAGAGGAAAAATCATGCATTGATTGGTGAAAATACAAGTTGTAAATGATAACACATCCATACTTAAAGCAACTTTTAGCGATTTCTTCGCTAATGTAAACAAATCGCGTCCCTATTGTAATCAAAGTCCATTGTTTTGCATGTTGTATTGGAAATGTTGTAGTAAAGACCCTGTTAAGTGGCTAAGCCTAACCGTATTAAAAGATATTATGATTTTTATGCTGCGTTTACTAATAAAAGTCGGGATCCGACTTTTTTAAAGCCAGAATATTCGTTAAATGGCATCTTCACGACCGATTTAAAATGCCTAAGTGTATGTTTTTCACAATGAAAAGTAATATAAGGTGCCGATATGACTAACGTAGACAACATGGGCATTTTAAATTGGAAAAAAAAAAATTGCTGATAGTTGCTTTAATTGCGATTTTCCGCCGCTTTAACACACACACAAACACACAACTTGGGATAAAGACATACGATTTCGATGGCATTACGGGTCTCGGACCAAAATGGCTTGCTAAAGTCTCACGGGCGGTGTCCCAACCATATCTGTAGGAGGTGGTATATTCTGATAAGCACGTCTGACCGATTTCCTGTATTTTGCACGAGTGTGTGAGGAACAAGAGACTGCTTGCGTGGGGGGAAGTATAGAAACATCAGTTTAGATGAGCTGTAATGGTATGACCATCATCAACTATCTTCTTAAGCATGATGGCCCTTACTTTATTAACTTCCTTGAAGTTGGCAATCATAGAGGAGCATACAATTTCCTCTCGTATATACCTCATCATCTACTTCCAAACTATCTCCCAACTTGGCAAAACAATCCTGAAACTTCAAGTGTGCGTATTCAGGCTATGCCACCTCCTACAAAACATGGTTGGACACGATGTACGGACTTCATCGAGCCAGTTTGGCCAAAAGGACCGTATTTCCTAACGTCTTTCACGGACATGCTTGGATGAAGTCAATGAAGAGGAAATTGTCAGATGAGGCAGTATTGATGTGGATGAATATGATCGGCCTCTTACCGGTTTGTGTGGACTATGGACAGCTACATCACAGTAATAACTAAGCGGCAGACAATCCTATATTAAAATACCTATAGGTTATAACTTTTTGAGATACCTCCAGATTTATATAACAAAGTGGTATTTCTGTATTTATAATACCACGTGTGTGTTCAAGCGATGGACAAACGGATATATAGTGTCTAGAGTTAATAATTTTGGTTCATTGAGATACCTCCAGATTTAGAACAAAACGGGATTCCTTTTATCTACACTATCAAGCGTGTGTTAACCTAAGCGGCAGACAATCGCATATAACTACTCTATAGGTTATCATTTGATTTTATTTGAGAAACCTCCAAGTGGCATTTCTTTTATTTATATCACCAATGTGTGTTAAAGCTGTGGACAATCGCATACAAGACGTCTAGAGTTATAATTTTGCTTGATTTGAATACCGACAGATTTAACAAAATGGCTATATTTGATACTGCCAAGTGCGTAAAGCGGTGGACAATGAAACACGTTATAGGTCATTAAATTTGCTTTTATTTGAGGTACCGACGGGGATACCGACAGATTTATAACATAATTGTTATTTTATTCTATTATCCAAACACGTGTGTCTTCTGCTTCCTCACAACAACGTGCAAAATAACAGGACATTGCAATGGAATGGTCAGATCAAGGAATACCCATCCTAAAAGAAATGGTTGGAACGATGGGGAGCTTATCGACCCAGTTTGGTAGACGGACCCCGATTGCCACGACATGGTATTTCTTTATAGCAATAGTGTGGTGTGTGTGTGTGTGATGTGTGCGTGTGCGTGTGTGTGTGTGTGTGTGTGTGTTGTGTTGCGTGGGTGTTGTGTGTGCGTGCGTGCGTGTGTGGGTGTTTGTGGGGCTTAAAACGGGGAAACATCCAATTAAATATGGATAATGTTATCATTTACCGCTTGTATTTTCAGCCAATAACTTTTCCTCTGAAATTAGACCACTTGCTGGGCATCTTGAATTTAGTGCATTGAAACCAACAACAGTTTGCGGAAATTAGTTTCTATGGTTAAAACATATATCTGATCACTCTCATTTCTTTCCTTAGATTTCAGAATTGTTGGCTAATAATCGAGTTTTCTCACATTTTACTAATTTTGGAAGGCCATATTGGTCGCCATCTTGGATTTGAAGCATTAGAGCAAAATCAGAATTACCATCAAAATAAATTTGGGAGGTTGAAACATAAAAAACATAACCATCTTGTTGGTGCGTATTGGTATTATTAGCGGATATAAGGACTTGCTGCAAAATTTAACCAAATTTGGCAGCCATATTGGACTTATCGGATGTGTTATATTGGCCTCCAATGTTCTGATTTTAAAAATTCAATTAATTAACAATTTTATTTGAGAAAAGATGGTCACAGGGGAAAATAATTTGGTTACTATAAAAGAGAAAGGAGATTCCCTAGAGATGTGTGAGAGATTGCACATGTTGTTGACAATAGACAGGTGAGTGGAATCCCCAAGATGTTAAATTAGTAACACTGAGCCAACCTGGTTTATGCTTTAAGATCAAACGATTGCCAAGATCAGGGAAGTTCAACATAAAGTTGTATATGTGGAAGTGATGTAATTTCAGTGATTGTGAATTCAAATTGGTCAGCTAGTGCAGGTTATGATTATGCATGATGAGGTGGTTAATGTCTATTTAGAATTATGAAATATTGTGTGTATATATAAGGAGCACTTGGCCAGAAGATTCGTCAGCAGTGTAATCAGCTATAAAGTATGGTTATAGCTAGTTTTATCTAAATAATGTAGATTTATGCTTCAACAAGTCCAGAATTCAGATTGTTTCCTTCAATGTGAGCAGAGTGCTGTACATGATTCTACTGTCATCTTGAAGCCGAGTGCTTGAGGAATCCAAAATAGGATTCCAAATTGTGGACAGATAGAAATGTGGTGAGTATCTGGATGAATACTGTGGAAAATTAGTGTCGTCGAGGGAATATACCCTTGGTCTCTTGAAGCTGGACCAAAAGTATCTTCCGGACTGAGAAGATTCCAATGGAACATTACTTGAGGATTTATTAGCGTGCCTTTGCATGCTGTCATTTTTGAAGTCTTCGCTTGGGAACATATCATCGTTGAAACTGAAACGCTTCTTGTGGAGACATTATGTACATTTCCTGAGGACAATAAGTTATATCTAACGAATGGTGTGTGATTTGATATATGTAATGTGTGTTTTGGACATACCAAATTCTTGAACCTTTCCAATTAAAAATCATTAAATCTGTTATATTATATAAAATCAGATCACTTGTGCACAAGGCTCAATTTATTTGTGTTTGAAGGTATGTCTGACCTTAGCGTCCACAAGACGTAATAACAAGAGCAGGGGATTGTTCATCTGAACATCCCAAAAGGTGTTAGGACTTAAAAGGACCTAAGAGGTGGTGTGTGTAAGTTGTGTGGTGAAAGGGGGGTACCATACGTACTTACTACTTAGCTGATTAAATCCTTACACCACCGCACCATTACCAATGACTTTTGGGATACGCTAAGAAGAAGAATGTGCCCCAGCAAATTGTTCATTTGTATTGGTCTGTATACTGCAAAAGAAGCTAGAAGTCGGCCAAATAGTCTAAAAAAGCAGAAGCAGGGGTGTATGTTTTGAAAATAAAAAATGAAATTGTAGAAATTGCAACAGAACAAAACTCCATTCTGTTCTTAAGTAAATGGCAATTGGGGTTTTAGAGCCCTAATGTGCATTCTATTTTAATAAAATGTACCCAAAATATCTTTGGGTGGCAAAACTCCCACCCCCCCCTTACCCTTGAACTTTGAAGGCATACCCAAATCCTTTGAAGGTGCTACCCTCGAATTGTTCCGCTAAAATGACCAGAACGGATGAGTGAGTGATTAACTTGACGCTTTTTACAAAAGCTTTTGGTATTTATTAGTGCATCTGAGCCAAGTTCAACTGGGGGGTACCCCACCCCCTTTGGAAAGACAGGGTTAAGTGGAAGAAATTGTGATTTGTTTTATTGATCTTCTTCGTATCGTATCCATCCACGTGTTTTCTCAAATATGATCCAGCCAGAAGTTGTACAATGATCCTGACTGCTTCACTGAAATCCGCAAGATCCTTTGGTATTGTTTGCTCCAGCTTGGACAGACCAAGATTGATGAACGGGATATATTTTTGATACTTTTGCATAGTAAAGGAATCGAGGATCAAATTTATCAAGAAGAAAGCTTTAACTTACTATCAAGTCATTAAACGGGATGGTCCGATTTAAGTATATAAAGTTTTCATCTTAATAAAAGCATTTTGCCCCAAACTCCATCTGTCAAAGCTGTCTTACCCTAATTTCAACCTGTTTTGATGTGATAGCTCTAAAACTCTATACAGAGTACTGTGAAAATTGATATTGGTCGATCAAAACAGGGCACATTTGCACTCAATAATTTCCCATCAAACATCTTAGCTTTAGATTTTCCAGGGTAAATTAAAAAAATAGTAGCTTCTTCCAATATGACTATGTGCACCACTCGATAAAACATGGTTTGGGACAAGGCTATTACCGATTGGACCATGGCCTTTTTTCGGACAAAAATCATTTTAGTTCTAATAATCGACGCATCCACCACGTGTTTTTAAATTAATGTTTTAAATTTTCACAATACTTAAATTTATTGTCAATTCATAACTTAAATGTGAATTGTTATTCAATACTTCCATTTAATTTATGTCTTAAGCTTTCATTAGCTCCAGCTGTCACACTATATACTTTCAAATAACGAAAACCTATGAAGGGCACTTTGGCAATATGACCTATGGTGTTTTTCTGAAACCTCGTACCACAACCCGACTTCGGAGTATACAAAGTGGGGGGTAATGGACTATTTCCATTGCCACAGATTGAAATAAGGTGGACTTCATGGTCCTAGGTGCTCCCATTCAAAATTACGTTTTTGCTCTACCACATGGGAGGCATCTTGGATTTTCTGGGCGAAAACTATTAACAACGAAATAATTAATGTCAGATTCAGAATCCTTGAGGTCACCTGAAAAGTTGGGCCTTTGTAGACGATTTTAGGTGCTCAAGTTCACATTTTAACTTTTTCATATGGTGCCGGTGGCCGCTATCTTGTGGTAAGAATGGTGTTGTAATTTCAAAGCAATGTCAGATTCGAAATCGTTGTCCGAAAATGTGCCTTTGTAAACGATTTTAGATCCTCTGGTCAACTTTGTAATTTCCAAACTTTGATGTTTAATTTTAAATTGCGATATTTGCAACATGTACACACACTGGCCAAAATTAATTTACCACAGCAAAAAACTAAATCGTAATCATAATCGATTTCAAATATAGCATGATTCTTGACCACCTCTTACGTATTAAAGTCAAACTTTTGGTTTTTCATACAGAGGTTTATTCCCCAGAATCCAATAGGGTGAATACAGGTTTGATTTTGATTTTCATAGTCCTAAATAATGGCGAATAACAGGAACTGGAACGATAACTTGCCGTTCGCACTCCAGAAGGAACACAGACACATAAACAAAATGGCTTCAAATGAGTCCGCAATTTATTGTTTCGGGGTTTCGTCCAGGGTTTATTAAATGGTTGCAAAAAAGGAGTGGTTTTGAGGACGGGAAGCTGAGATAAAGCCAATGAAACGGTGGTCTTAGAAAAATGTGTAAAAAATTGGAGACATCAAAATGCTCTCGTCTGATAAATCACGTTGTTTACATAAATCTATGTCTAATTACGTGTTCCAGTGCATGACAAACCGCAAAATTCAACAGTGGCCATTACAAAAGTTGTTTTCAAGTTATCATGTGACGCTTCTCGTCATTAAATTTCCCGAGTCCAACGTCCCTGGACGTGCTCCAGTTTTCTATTGACATTATCTCATTTCCGTCCCATACAACCACTCCGATATGTTACCCTAAACTTTTACAGTAGACCCTGACAACCCCTATAATCCATTTATTATTATTTGCAACCCATTTTGACGTTCCTTGTTGCCTGTAATCCTTCTGAGTACAGATCGGCAGATATCGTTAGCTGGCCTCTTTAACCCGACATATTTAGGGAACATAACAAGCAAGCAAACTTTTTCTCACTATTTGTCTGTCTGAAAATCGTATTTCTGACAATAAGGTTCGTAATGTGTAGTCAAGAACTCCTGGTGGCAATTTTACATCAATTTTTGAATATAAATTGTTCTTTTCTGCATGATGCAATATTCTGGCAGTGTGTGTAACATTTTTACATTGCTATTCATCTTAATACGTTATTATTAAAGAACCCTATCAGTGGATCCATCCGGAATAGTCAAAATATTTTTAATTTGCATGAACTCTTGAAGTGAAAGAAGAAGTCTCTAGAATTTATTTTTGCAACAGAAAAATTGACAAATAGTAAAACACCCTGTTCAAAGATAGGAATCTCGATTAAATTACTGATTTTGTTGTAAATGTCCGTACGGACAGTAATGACTAAAATATTGATTTGTCCTTATTAGAAGACTTTTGGTCTTATAACTTTGCAGGTGTGTTAGGATATCTCTATACTTGTTACCTACATGTAAAATCTGATTTTTGATATGTTTTTTCCTTTTTGTTGTTTAGCCAACTCCCTGATAGTGCCTTTAATTAATCATATAAGCGGGGATATAATACAGCGGCTTTTGTCTGGTAACTGGTCCACAGTGATGGATTGCTGATATAGGAAACACAGAGCTGGAACAAGTTCCTTGCGACTACCTTCAGAGACCTGTGTGGCAGTTTGGCTGTTCTACTTGCTTTTGATGGATTAAAATTTGGGAAACAACACGGCTACCACATATAATTGTTGGTTCAGTTTGAGTGCCTTGTTTACAGTGTAATAACCGAACGGCGTAATGTACCTAAATTTCAGCTGAATGCATTGCCATGATACCATAGGTACATGTTGAGAAAAACAGGTGTTATAGAGACTAAGAAGTGCAGGTTCAAGCAGAATCGTGAAAGTGTTATATAAAATACCAATACTACGAACATTTCTTTCCTAACTAGTGACTCTTGAAAATTCGCCCCAAACGCAGTAACCCGACTCTTCGGGTACTGGTCATTATCCGATAAAGTGTTCAAAAAGTCGTTTGTAGTGTCGCTCACAGTCATGCCACCAGTTTAAAGCTTGTTTGGCGTTAAGATGAATGTTATGAATAGTAATTATATTAGGAGTAGGTTTAACAAATGATCCGGACTAGATCGTGTAACCGGATGAGAAAGTATCAGCCATAAGATCCCCAATGCATAGTTATTGCTTTTCGCCATGTCGCAGCCCAAATCCGTTCTTTAAAATGGTGGTCCTGCTCGTTACTCCCACAGAGAGCGCATATCACAGGTTGCATGGCATCCTCGCCCTTATCAGCTCTATTATGCCCTAACTGTAGTTTACACATGATAATATTGGATTTAAGTTTCGCAATATCTGAGAGCATGTCGCCAATACTGCAGCCTGATGCGTTACCATAATTCGAATGGATTACGAGAATGCTCCAAAAATAACTGAATACCTATGTTCCAATATTTGATAACTCGAAGAGATGTCAATGTATATTATACATGTGCATAAAAATCCGGTTTCAACGTAACAATTCTAGCTAGTAATGAAAGAAGCCCCCCTCCTACCTACGTTATACGCGGAAGACTACGTTACCTCCTTACCTGCTACGTCTTGCAATACGCGTGTACCAGACAAGTCGAATACCACACCACATGCTTTAGTATGAAGGTAATACATGATAACGTATAGAGACTAAGTCGGTGAAAGCACGTACTTTCATCAAAAACAACCGCACGCCTAAGAAAAAGGCCCGAACAGATACGTTACGACCAGCATACGTTAACTTAACTGTAAGTTAGGCCACTATTATAAAAAATCGCGATAGATTTGTAAGATCAACCCCATGCATTGTTCCGGTTAGAGACTATTA
>JAMKCH010007622.1:0-75945 GCA_023653785.1 Ophioderma brevispina | reverse complement strand
CATCTAAACATAGCGATAAATAAAATTTCAACAATAGAAACAACAAACGATAAAAGGAAAAACATGAGTGGGCGCTAAACTAGCAAACCAATTTATTACCAATTATGTATTATTATTATTCACTCAATGATCGACACACACACACACACACACACACAAAGTGTATTGTAAATTTTGCAGCCCTATTCAAAAGACTGATTTAAGACTGCAAAGCATGCAACCACAGAAATCAAAATGAAATCAGTGAAACATGATTTATTCCGACAACGCTGCATGTTTATTGTAGGTCACGGCTATATTTTCATACCCCACCTACTTAAGTCTACACACAAATATGGCCTCCATTAGGCACGACCGAGAGCTGAATCAATACTGCATTAGGGATTCACAAACCATTCCAACAAATTCCGCATTTTATCAAATACAGTACTCCTTCTATTCAGAGAGGCAGTTTCTAGTCATAAAAAACACTCATGCAAACCATTTCCATTACACAAGTTATACTTTTTCATTTTTCACCTACAAAATTTGTATATTCTGGACTTAAAATGTCCCCAAGTTACCATCAAATATATGACTAGACTGTCAAAATTCTATAATTAAAATGAATTAAAACACATAACAACAGTTAGCATGCAACAATGGTGAAACTACAAAGGCCTGAAGAATGGGAAATTATCTCATTTGAAAAAAATCCAAGATCAAAATTTTGATGTAAAACTATCCTCCTCTTACAGGCAATCAGTGATTTGCTAAATCATAAAGTTAAAAATGAATCATCAAAAAGTCAATTTTTTAAAAGTCTGTAACAAGTATAAATAACATACCCTATAAATAATAAGACTGAAAGCAACCTAATAAGAATAAAATCTAATATTTAAGTTATTGTCTGTACGGACACTTTCTGCAACACGTAACTCAAATTTATGGAAATTCAGTTCGTTAAATGCTACTGTTTTCTTCCTTTGTAAAGTTTTCATTTACAAATCACTTACAAATTTCAAATATTTTGATGCTTTTGGGTGGATCACTTACAAATTTGAAAAATATTGATGCTTTTGGGTGGATCACTGACAATCTAGTCAATGGCATAGGGGGGGGGGTAGTTTCCCCTTGTAGAAATCTTTCCCCCACCCCTCATTTTTTATTTAAGTCAGGTACCTGCTGTACTGCTGTAGCCTTACATCTTCAAGGTTGTTGTTGAGGGCATGGCTGGTCAGTAGCCCTTTAAATCATTGCTTTGGCAGGCACTTTCTATTTTTAAAAGAGCCAACTGAAACCTTAGCTAAAGACCAACTAATGTATTCTGTGCAGTTCTTGAATTTTAATTATTATTACACAGGCATTGCAATTACATTCAGCCTCTACACTGTGAGGTTCTTTTTTTTTTTACATCACAGCACACTTCACAGCAACACCCCTTGCACCGTCCAATTCTTCAATTTCAAGATATGCTACATGCAGACACTATGGAACCAATTATGAATTAATTTGAGCAAGTTTGTTAAATGGCTCTATTGCAAACGTGTCGGAAATTAGATTTTAGTGCACACAGTCACGATGTGTTCGGGTTTTTCTGCATAAATACCCAACTGCGATTCAAAGACTATAATTACTTATCACAGGCAATTTATTAGCTAGCCTGAAGAATTGTGTGGACGACCACCAGAACTAATAATAGATGTTTTATTCTGCTAAGTATCTCAAAGAGACACTACAGTTGATGGTTTAAAAGCAACTGAAAACTGGCTAAACAATATTTTGACAGATTTTACCTGTGAAGGTTTTTCATCTTCATAAATAATCACAATTTTAAAGGACCATAGATATGTAAAGATAATTTAAAATTGATGGGCCCTCTTAAATTGAAGAAAAGGTCTTGCAATTCGTACCAATTTTCAGATTTCAGCAAGTGTAACCAGGATGGAATCACACCTGTCCCAAGAGAAGGGGCAACAATTGCTTAATCTATCACAAAGTAATGTTCCTTTACCTAGAAAGTGGAACATAGTTGGTCTGATTTGTTGTTTTTTTGGACATACTGCCCAGCCTCCCTCCCCCACCCATACACCAATAATGGTTTAAAGTGACTTTGCATAATATGTGTCACATTATGGGATTCCCCAAATGGCTGGAAATTTACAACAATAACAAACAAGTCATTTATTTTTAATACACAGCCTTATAAGATGTGTATTATATGAGTTGAGGTTTAGTGGAGAATTGTACAATCTGCACATTAAAGCGTCCTAGCACAATTTTTTGAAGAGGCGCCCCCATTTTCAAAATTTGATATTTTTGCACAGTTACGTGGTAATTGGTCTAGGAAACTATACCTGCACGAGAAATGCTAAAAAATGCGTTTTATCACAAATAAGCGAGTTTGTATTAAATTGGGATCCGATTGGACTTAACGGCATAGCTGGAAATGCTACGTTTTGTCCGTCCATGATGAAAATAGTGCCCCCCTCGAGAAAATAACTTCTACCTTGACTTGCCTTACCTATTAAACAAACTAATGGAGTGAGCCTAGACCTACATGGCGCTATTCCCGTCTATTTTCACATGGGAAGTCCGTTCCCCACCCCAGCAGCCGTTGTATTATTATCGGGGATCCCGATAATAATTATTCTAGTACAAAATTCCTTAGAGAGACGTTTGTGACACATAGACATTTTCGCAGCTTAACCATTCACAGTATAGTTTTCTATCCGTTAACCAATGCAATCGGTAAAAATCTCCAATTTTTGAAAAATTGGGGCGCTCTTCAAAAAAATTGCTAATTTGCCTTATTAAGGTTATTTCCCAAATTGCTCTTACGAAGATACCTAGGAGAAATACAAACTAATGCCTGCTATACAGTAGAGTACATAACCCAAAAGTGCCTATCATTTAATATATTTTGTTTGTAGTAAAACAGCACAGAACTTGGAAATTCAAGCAGTGTCGATGATAGTCATGTATTACCACCAGGCCTCGGATCCAGGGAGGGGCGCGCGCCTTCCCCGGTAATTCCTGCAAATTCTTGCAAAAATCAGCCAGTTTTTCGCTATTTTGGACCAGTTACAGCCGTTCATCCCCGGTAGATTTTGACATTTTTTCAAATCTGGATCGCCATTGACCACTCCTGAATTCACGACCAGTAAATCATCTCACTCAGCTTCAAACTCAAATATTGTTCATCACCACTTTGGGTTTGAAATTGGAATGGACTTTGAAGGCTTACTCAGAGATTCCCGAGGAGGGCGCCCTCAATTTTCAAACAAATTGTGTTTTTTGCATATCAATAAGCTATGTCCTATATAAACCTGTGTGAAATAGCTAAGGCTCCAATCGAAGTCCTTCATAATAAATCGCACCTTTGTTATAAATTTCCAGATCGGAATGTAGTTATACCACAGTATCCTATGCACTGTAATACTACACATAAATGATTACTGCGGGCAAACAAAACAATCCGATACATCTCAAACTTTGGATTGGGCATTTTATGTGACTATCTTATCTGTTGACACATTTCAATAAATACACAAAAAATTATATTTCCCCAAAATCTCTGATCAGACTTTAATGAGGCATCATAAATATGCAAACTTTACATTTTGTTCAGATCACACTACACTGAAACCAAAACTCGCTTGCTTACTAATTGGAAACTAGTACAATTGATGTCGAGTTTTACTATAAAATGAGTTCTTCGGGCCGTACTAATTTATCTACTGGTACTAGCAGCTGAACAAGTTTGCTGAACTAACTCATGGGTATAAGGAAATTCGTTAGGAGGTTGCTACAAAAAGGTCCTAGGGCTAGTGTTAGAGGGGCTTCTACTAGTTTATAAACTAGTAAAAATGATGTCGATTTTTACACTTTTGTTAATATGGCATTTTCTACTCTTTCACTTATAGTAGGCAATTAGTAGGGCATCTTTGGGTGGGAATGTTTGTACTATTGCCACATATCTCTAAAGGTGGGTAATTTAAGGATATTGGCAATTTACTGGTTTCTGAAATTGTGAACATTCAACATTTTTTTTGTGATGTATAGAGAGCATGGCAATATGGATTACCCCCGGAACTTGAGTCACCTTGACGTGCATGATCCCCGGAATGATCCGTGCCACCAGTCTACAAGTCTGGCTACGAGCCTGTTCACATCCCGGGATAGAACACAAACTGGGGAGACAGTTTAATTGAGTTTCGTCAAGCAAACCCTAAATATATTAGCACATCAGAAGCGCATTCTTTTATCGAATGACGTTTTTGTGATGGACGCTCTATTGTGCTAGTACGCCCATTAAAAACGTTCATCACGGTAAGAAGTTCCTTTTACTATTTATAATAGCAATAGGGGTACAACAGACATGCCCAGAATAGGCCTATACCCTGCACCCAAAAGTGTGGAATGCAGACCTAGGTTCTTTGTGAATGGTTACTAAGCTGGTACCCATGCAGAAATAGGCCTATACCGCATGTTCATGAGTTACCATAGTTTTGCGTTTTCCAGAACGGCATGTACGTAAGCTAATAACACGCCCGGGACTCATACACATCCTGTGACATAACACTACACATAGCGTAACAACTGCACGGCAATTTACTCAAGTTCCAGATCCATCGTCACTGCCGTCATGCTCTCTATCACATTGAAACATGTTAAATGTACACCATTTACTGCAACCATGTACTCTAATAACTTAGTCTTATTACGCACCTTTATACATTTTTTTCATAGCTCTTGTTTGAACGGCTACTGCTCAAGACACGGGCACGTGTCAAGTAGTGGCTGGAAAATTTTTGGTCAAAAAACTAGTAATCAAGTAGCATAGCAGAACACCACTGTTCTGACTTCAGAATTCGTAGACCACAACTAGTTGGTTCAATTGGTAGAACGTCCGGACTATTTTTGCGATTTAAATTAGTAAGTCACTTGAAACTGAGTATAGCTCGTTTCTACTAGTCTTTTAATTGTACAGCGCCTTTACGAGTCACAAGCCCGGTCACAAAATTCTAGTTCATTTCAAAAATCTAGTTCAGTTGAACTCACTCACGAGTCTACTAATTGATAATCAGTAAAGATTCTAACATAACGAGTTTTGGTTCTCTGTGTACGAACACAGTTTATCAAGAGGGAACTTACATTTTAACCATTGACACACACACAGCCTTCTTTTAACCGCTGACACACACACTAAGACAGACAGAGCAGAGCTCATCCCGTCCTTAACTCATTCATCATGGGACAAATCCATATTGTTAAAGCTTCTGGGTCATTTCCAATACCATGATGGTGATGATTACTTTGAAGTTCAAGATACTCAATTTTTGACATCTTTAATGGCAGCACTTAACATCTGTTCAATGTTTCGCTTCTCTGTTTTATTCAGAGTCGACAGTGTTTAATTTTAAACCAGACAGTACGGTACATGCAATGAGGGGTGTTAACAAATATTCTTCTCACATTTGCTATATGAACCCTGATCAAACCCATACCACCAAGCAACGATGACATGCTTCTTAAATTTATTTTCCTTAAGCAAATCTTCTGATTACAAATGTTAGAATTATGGGGCATATTTCAAAGAAAACCTGAAAAAATGCTTTGGAGCTATACTAAATATAGGGAACTAGGGGTAAAGGAGGGGGATCGGCACTCCCATTTTAAGGTGATGCATACTAAAGCTGTTATAAGTGTTAAGACCACTATTTTTCAACTCATTGTCACCCCAAGACCCCCATAATTTTTATATTTTACCTCTGCACCCAAGACCCCTATTTGTGTGCCGTTTAGTGGTCCCCCATAATCCATATTTATGGGTAATTTGGCTAATTCTCATCCAATGGTTTTTTGCATGTCCTCTGTCACACAATGTCCCACTTTACAGCCGTATCCATTTCATAGGAGTTCCCCCCATATGGAGTTGCCTGTTACTTCAGAGCATGTATTTGTGGTGATTTTGAAATCCATGATAAACTAACAGCTTGGGGAGTGAGTGGTTCAGATAAAAATGTTCATGTACCTTAAAATAAGCTGGAACTTGAAATCGCTATAGTCTTTTGGGCATACACGTGAGAAACAAAAACTGAACTTTTAAGCAAATATGCTGAAATCATCTGAAATGCCTGACATTTCACAGCCTGACTAAACCACGACAGTTAAGGCTACTAATGTGGGATACAGATGAAGTAAACTTTGAGAAATATTTTCTTTGATATGGCAATATTAATTCAGTTGATTTTGTTTATCCTTGTGTCTGATTGAGGATGTTACCCTATACTATTAATAATTAAAATTTTGGAAATTTCCCTTTTGAAGGAATCACTAAAAGGAACATGGCTTGAAACGGTGTGGAACTATAGCAGCAATTAAAACTTTTTATTATATATCAACACAAACTTGACCCCTCTTTCCAATCTCACCTCCCATGAATACCACTGGTTTTAACCATAGTGTGTTTTTATTTAAAGGTGCATTCTCTGATCTTCTTTGGGACCCCCAACCCCAGCTCATACATTAGTATTATTTTGATATCAGATGAAAAGGTCTGTTTTTCTCATCTTAAATTTCACGCTTCAGTTTCATTTCTTTTCCGCAGATAGATAACAAAATGCGTTTTCAATTCATGATAATGACACTGTAAAATGTCATAAAAAATGTTGTTTTAAAACTGGCATCTGGGACTAACAACAGTTAAAGACACTATCAGTGATTTATCCAACAGAATGAAAATATTTGAAATTGCAGGAATAGCTAAAGTGAAGGATAACTGATAAGTCTGTAGAATTCTCATACGTTATTTTTTTCCCACTGAGAATTACCAGAAAAGGAAGAAAACGGCAGGTGTTCCAAGATACGAATCTCCTTCAATTACGTGTTGTAGAAAGGTGCCGTTTGGACAAGTCGACTAATTACCAATTTTGTCTTTATTAAGCTGCGTTGGTCGTATCGCTTGCAGGGTATGTTAGAATACCGATACTAGTTCTAGACATGCAAAATCGATTTTTATGATTTTTTTTTTTTTTTGTTTATATGATTAGCAACTCACTGATAGTGCTTTAAACAACTTTCGTTACTTGCACTTTCGAGTCCCAGCTGCCGTTAAAATGACATTTTTTTTATGGTCATTCTTACAGTGCCATCAGAAATTGTATTTACAAGTAGCAACAACTTCATACACAATCTCAGTTTTGATACCAATAAACTCACACATTTTGTATTAGCTCTTCATTTATAATCTAGGAAGAGAATTTCTACAAGGCTTGCCGTTGATATCCTACCTGGGATTCGGGATGTAAGTTTGTGTTCCATTGTCCGCCTATACCAGAAAACCAAAACTAGGCATCGATTGTGCTTAGAAAGACGAGTATTCATGCGGTGACTACTTGCACTGTCCCATGTTACCTTTGACCAAATCTATGTAACCCATTATAGGTTGGTTCCGCAATTCTGTCTAACCCAAGTCCGGTGATTATAGCAATTGATATCTGGTGTCAGTCGTTCACTATTTTTCAAAGATGCCCCTTTAATCGTCCAGGTGACCTTTGACCCCAATCTGTGAACACCATTATGGGCCTTAGGCAGTGGTCTTCTGACAAGTCTAGTGATTCTAGCAAGTTGATTTTGTGGCAGAAACAGCCAAAAGAAGGGAAGAGCCGCTTGACCTGTAATGACCCCTACGTGACCTTTGACCCCAATCTGTAACACCTCATATGGGCCTTGGGTCAGCGGTTGTTTTGACCAGCTAGTGATATAGTCAATTGATTTGTGGCAGAAACAGCAATAAGGAGGGTAAGAGCGAATGAAACTCTAAGGACACCTGTTGTGACCTTGACCCCAATCTGTCAACACCCGTGTGCACTTCGGTCAGGGGTTATTCTGAAGAAGTCTGGTCAAGATCCCCCCAACGTTAACTGTGTAAACCCGTAGCATTTTGAAAAATTTAAGAGGGATTAGAGAGACTGCCCCTTTTGGCCCCTAAATGAACTTTGGCTTCAAATATCGTGAACAAGTCACATGACCAGGCATCTGGCAATCCCACTGTGACCGAAATGGCATCGAAGCACATGCGAACTGATTGGGAGAAAGTAGGAAAAGGGTGTTAGCGCGGCAATGCCGCTGTTGACCCTACTTGAACCCTATGGTCAAACTGGAACACCCTCTATGAACCTTGGTTCGGGGGTTATTGTGGCCAATTCTAGATGCTATCTGACCAAGAGTCTGACACTAGTAGCACTTTGAAGCAAGGATACAACAAGAAAGAAGAAAGAAAGAAAAAGAACTCGAGAGAAGCAGTATAGTATAGCTGCGGCTGCACCGCCATGATTATAATCATTTAACATTCAATCAAGTGCACTCGTCACAGTGTTAAAAAGATATTCAAATTTACTTTAGAAATATATTCAAATTATAGTGTGTGAAGAGACACTATTTCTGGAAATAGACTAATATAAAAACATCTATACAGAAGAACATTAATGCATACACCTATTACAGTAGACTGCCAATGTGATAGAAGTTGATCAATTGGCCATGTGCTATTTACATAGCAATGCTCTCAAAAAATATTTGTCCAATTCTTAGATTAACACACAGATCAGATGGTAATATTTGAAATATCGTTGCGGCAATTGAACTGTGCCGCCGATGCATATCCTGATATTGGGGCGCTAGCTGATCTGTTGCCTTCACATATGATTGCTTTGCTATGACCGCTGGAGCCAAAGTCGACAGATTACCACTCACCATATTATCCAATTTGACGGCATTTTAACTTGTTCGGTTTAGGTCGTATGATTCTTGGTAACCTGTCAGGCCATCGCGGTGCAACTTTTTAATACAAACATTATTATGATTGGAGTATGAAAAATAGATTTCTTTACACTGATCACTCTGCAGGTCTATTTTGAGTGTTTCGTTCATTGTGTCCATACTGTAAGAGTGAAACAGTGAGATGAAATATTCTCAATATCAGGCAAGAAGCTGCCATTGCACCTCTTCTCATCTGCTCATTTTTCCAGAATATTATGGCCAATTTTTTTAATTTAAAGGTGCAACGAGAGATTTACATATCAGGTGTCCCTAAAATGAATTGAAAGTACTTATTTTTGCCCTGATGTAAGTTTCCATAAAAATATCCCCATCTGAGAGAGATTAAGCTGAGAAATGTTTTCTTTGGTACAAAATTGTGAAATTTATACTTTCATAAAGGAGCAAATTCTACAAATTCAAGCCTCGGTTTTATATTGATATTACATATAAGCAAGTCAAATTCACTGTTTTTCTCTCTTTAAGACTTTCTGTAGCCAAAACAAGGTAAGAAATCTATTGGAGTTGCTAATCTAAATGATATCTTATGACACAAATTGGGTGCTTAAAAATTCTTTGTTGTGCCTTTAAAACATATAAAAAGGATACAAGGTTGGATTGGCACTGGATGTTAAGTTCTATGACTAGGGCCAAGCAAGAAATATTATAAGACCTCCCTGTTCTAATCAAATTGACTGGAAAATCTTGTAATTTGTCCAGAATATTGCTTGGTACCTGACTATATTCTGGGCAAATTTATCAGTGTTTTTTAAGATGTAGAACTAAACACATTTGAGTGAATTTACTTTGAATTCAGCCTCAAGGGGGAATATTTTGCTATAGAGGGAGGTAACATATCTGTACGACTAAAACACAAAGTCTAAGATGATTATGTATTGGCCACTTTGAATTGTATGAAATATCTTAGCTAAAATATGATAAACTGACAATGGTTTAATTATCAGGGACAATTTTAATCAAGTATGGTACTAGTCTGCAGTATTTCAGTGTCATAAAACACACTCTCAAACTGCATTACCCATAGTCCCAATAAAATTTTAAATTTTAAGTTACAACACACCCCCAGATTCACCCCTTTGCATGGTTCTCCATTTCACGTAGTGCCTCGACTGTCATTAACAATCATGAGGGTGTTACAACACATACATACATCAATGTATTCACCTCTTGCATAGTGTCATTGTTTTTTTTTGTGTAGATAGAATTGACCCAATAAAACTGATGTGTAAATGATCCCATTCATAATTCCTGTTAGTTTGAGGCTCTCCCCCCGCAAATGGCGAAACCGTGCAAAGAGTGAATAAAATGAATAATACAGTACATATGTCCCCCTTTTAACTCTTAGTATTTTAGTTTATTCAAAAAATTTTAATGCTGTATTTTCTGGAATACACGCCTGAAATCACATACCTTCAAATCCTCCCCTGAATCTCATTCCCCCGAATGGTGCCCCCTACGCACCCATTCTCTCCGTCCCCCGGTCCCTTTTAAAATGATGATTGTCAATTATTCCTCTAGCAGCTGACATTAATAAAAAGCAACAAAAAAAGTCAGCAATAGAGTTACGATGTATATAAAATAAAGATGCATTAGTGCACTAAAGAATGCAATAAGCATATAATTCCACAAGGAGTAGAGTTCGGAAAGCTGGGGGCTGAGAAAAAAACAGAGGAAGAGTGAATACAACTAGGGCCTAGGGGGATATGGGGCAAGCTGAGCTGCTTATTATCCAAGGAACACTAAGTTCTGCCTACTGATTGGGGCAAGGTGCCACTAACAAGGGAGGCTGTATGTGTGTAGGGGACAGCTGGGGGGGCAGGGGCACAGTGTTCCCTCAAATAATGTTTTTAGAGAAAATCAGACAGCAAGATGGACATTCCGAGTAACTGTGCCCATTTTTCACCAGTTATCTCTTAATCAGGACATGTTTGCCTGCAATCAGGGCATTTTTGTACTGGTCAGGAACATGGACCGGCTACACACTCATGAAGTTGTATGACATTTACATACCATTTGTATTATGTGTGTGTGCTACAACTGTGAGCAGGTGTAAGGAAAGATTTTAAAGAAAATCATATTTTGTTTAGCAGAAAAATAACAATACCTAATTTGAAATAAACTGTGCAATCTAAAAGTTGACATATCTACAATCCCATCTATATCTAGACCCATTGGCATGGCCTTGCCGTGGCCGATACAGCCCTCAATCTATGTTATGTATCAAAGTCCACTTGGTCAAAGAGCTCATAAAATGATATTCAAAATCGCAAATGGTAATGTTTTTACTTGAGAAATCGTCCCAGAAAATGTTCTGAAACAAAACATTTCAGTAATAGAAATTTGGAAAAGTTGTTCAAAAATGTGTTTCACCAAAACACTTGCTTAGGAAATTGTCAGATAGTACCGACAAATCAATGCCCATGCCATCCCATTCATTTTTTTTTCCAGAAAGTCCAGTGATATTGTCATTTTATGGTCGCTTAGTTTCTAAAGTTTTCTATGATCATGCTATCTACGAACGTACCTTGTTTGGTTTGTCCGGACTACTGGCATACAGTAATAAACACACGAACAAAAAGCTGATGATGAAAAATATAAAGGTTCGCCGTCGTAGCCGCATCATCCTCATAATCCTAGTATTCAGTCTGGTTCATCGATTATGGTTACGCATAAAAGTCCTTTATGATATTCCTAGGAATGCCGCAGAAACAATCACTTTATAGTTATCCACTAGACTCAGCCCGGTAGTAATACACTTCCACTACCGTGATACGAAGCGTGTCGCATGCATGACACGACTGAACGAAAACAGCCATTTGCTTGGCTGTGTGAATGAAAAAAATGGGGGCGTGTCTTACAGAAATACGCCGACTTCCATGATCTTTTTTTTTCTGAATGATGTATTTATGCGATCGTTTATCACAATGGAGCCGACAACACTGGTAATAGAATCAGACAAGCGTGAAGTGTGTATTCCCAGGGTAATGTTTGGATGTGCGTTTGGTGCCCATTGGCGCCCAACGGGTTCTAAACCCAAGAGGGCTATGGTTTGGGTATGCGTGGTGCCGTTGCACTATGATTACGGCATATGGCAAGAGTGCACTAAACCAAATCCAAGGAAAATGATTGTTTCTGACATAGGCACTGTAAGACACACGGGGAGACACACATAGCGTTTGACTGGCGACAAATATTCCAGGGCACTTTTTACAAACACGCAGAATATTACTTTTATATAGAAAACATCAAAATTTGATAACAAACAGCAATAACAAACCAATGACAAAACAAAACACAATATTTGGCTGTATTTTTAAAATTGTATTTATTTTGTTTGTTTGTTACCTCATAGGTAGGTATGGTGATTATCATTGTGTGTAGCTTTAATTCCAGAATCATATAATTATATCATTTATTAGATCTTTGCAAATGTGTCAAAGGCAAAGATCCTAGTAGAAAAATAATTTACTTTTGAGCGGGAATTACGGAGAAAGGAGGCTGAGTGCTTCTGCTTCTTGGCGTTGATACATGCTCAGTTACACACACCGCTGCGAAAACAAGTTGGAAAAGATTTAATTATAGTTCCACTCTGTCTGTTAACTAATGTTTGAGGCATCACCACTGCAGTAGTATAACATCTAAGAAGAGGCAAGAAGAATGGAAGAATGTGCCGCTAATCAAAACAAAATTGCTTCCTGACTGAACTCGTTTCCCTCAATAGGATGCTCACAGGCGGATAAAAGGTAGGGTCCAATGGTCCCTACCTCTATCACCACATGCGGGATTTTCCCCCCGACCCCCACCTTTTCAAAAACCCATGTCAACCTGTACGAGTCACTCATGATTGACGCTAAGTAATATCGCACAGAAAGGCCCCAAGGAGGACCCAGGCATGCCTCGCATCAGGCGCGCTATAGCCAGCCGGGGGGGGGGGGGGAGGGGGGCGGGGGAATCACATATGAAAGGAAACCCAGGGGCATTCGGTGATGGAGGACTCACAAAATAGTGGCCTTTGAGAGACAGCCAAAATGCCTCAAAATAAGAGGTTTTCCCCCAAATGGAGGGTCTTTTTTTAAGACAAGTTTGCAACAATTTTACGCAAAACGGGGGTCTTTGAGTGAAAATTTTCAAAATTTCCCCCAAAATAGGGGTCTTTGGGTGACAAGTTTGGTTAAAATTTTTATGGGGTCTTTGCTATTGGGCGACATTTTAAAAAAATATGGGGTCTTTGGGTGACAGCGATGCTGAAAATGGGGGCCCGGGTCTTAACAGCCTTACATGCGTGTCACCTCCAAAGATGGGAGTGCCCCCCCCCCCCGAGAGACAGGCCCATGAAGGCACAAATTATTCGGGTTTTGTTTCGAAGGGGTAAAAGGGGGTGCAAAAGGGCCCGAATAGGCTTGATTCAGCATGAACGTCGGTCTTTTCTTCCCCTATTTTTTTGTCCCCTCTGCCACACCACTGGCCATTGCAACTGTTTTGCATCACCCATACATTAATCTTAAATTATGCAGAGGGAGTGACAGCAAATTAAGTATCCATTATCTTTATCATTATTAGATCATGGGGGAAATTGTGTATGCAGTTCATAAAGTTTATTTCATTTCCGTAATATATTATACAATCAAAAATATCGAAGAAAACCGGAAATTTTATGGAGGAGAAAAATGGAAGGCCAATTAGATCAGATAAATAGCCTTATGGTCCAAAGAAGTTTAAAAATGACCAACACACTAGGCAAAGGACATTTGATACAAGGGGGGTGTCTCAGTGTCTGTACTAGAGTGTAAATTATCATATTCGTAATTTATGGCGTATTCGTAGGTTTATCACTTTTGATGCCGCTTGCAACAAATCAATACAATCTTTGTTCTTGTCCGGCATTGACTATGCCAACTCATTACAGTGAAATAGATCTCAAAATGCTCCAGCGCTTGCAAAATAAAGCTGCGCGTTTGGTGTTCGCATGCGGTCGTGACCTTGTTCGTCACAACGTTTGTCCACTCTTCATTGGTTGCCTGTTATGGAACGTATCAGATACGAAATCCTTCTTTGTGTATAAGTCTCTTCACGGACAGGCTCCACCATACCTTACTGATGGTAAAATTGAAGCTAACATAGTCTTGGTGGGAGTTGACTCAGTAGAATTTAATTGGAGGGTGGATTCACAAGAATTTGAGTTGACTCAGTATTATTTTAGTTCACTCAATATTAAAACATGGGTTGTTTAGTAGAAGCGGATTGATTCAATTGATTTGGAGTTGCCTCAGTAGAATTGATGGACTCACCAGAATTGGAATTGACTCAGTATAATTGGAGTTGAATGAGTAAAATTGGAATTGACTCAGTAGAATTGGATTGTGTTATGACATCTCGTGGATGCCGAGATCAGAAATACCCTTTAAACACAAACAAATGAGCCTTGTGCACAAATTATCTGATTTTGTTTTACATAGCAACAAAATTTATTATAATTTTTATCAAATTGATTGTTTCAAGAATGATATGTCCTCACAAGAAAGGTCTGTGGGAATCTTCTTCAGAAATTAAGTTCCTTTATCGGAGCAGTCAACTGGAATCCTTTTTGATTCCAAAACTGGTATCTATCAGGTACCATGTATTTCACAGATATACCATCCACTGCAATTTAACTACTGGTAGTCTTACTTAGCAAGCTCTGCTATTTGTTATACTTTCTCTTAGGTAGGGTACCCCTCAAAATCTAACATAGCCTATTACCATCTTACATTATCCAATGTCACGTAAATGGGACATAATCTTATGATGCAATCTTGGGTTGTTTGCAACATAGCTGGAAATCCCCAATCGTATTCTATAGTAGCTTTTCTATAAATGTTCCAACAAAACTTGCAAACAACACATTGCAGCATCTCAATATAAGCAACTACCAGGGGGAATTCCATTTTTCATGGCATAATTAAAATAAGGTACACTTTCTCTGATTAGGAATCTTTTCTCAATGGTAATTACAGAAAAATAACATTAAATAATATTTATAATAATTGCAAAATCGAGATACTAACAATGACTCACCAAAATGTACTTGACTCAAAGAATTTTAAGTGGACTCAGTGTGATTGAGTTTACTCAGTTAAAAATTTATGTTGACTCAGTAGAATTGACTGCTGAGCAGTGATTAGTAGATTTGGAACTAATTAAACCAGTTGAATGACGATCAATTCAGCATATTTGGAGTTGGACTCAGTAGAATTGGAGTGTGACCCAGTAGAATTGGAGTTGAGGTGACTAAGTAAGAGTTGGAGGACGCAGAGAAACAGTGGTTGACTCAATTCGAGTTTGAGCTGATTCCAGTACAAATTAGAGTACTCAGTAATGAATTGGAGTTAAATTATTAGTAAATTGGAAAGTACGAGTATTAATTTGATGCCCTCACAAGAAATGGTGTTGACTAATTAAATTGAAGTTGACTCGGTATGATTGGAGTTGATTCAGTAGAAGGTGGATGGCGTCAACACAATTGGTGTTGACTCAATCAAATTTAATTTTCTTCAGTATATTTGAAATTGACTCAGTATAATTGGATGGAATGGGAAATTGAGTTGTGTCAGTAGTTAAATTGATGTGGTCAGTAGAATGGGGAATTGACACATAATTGGAGTGACTCAGTAGAATTGAGGTTTACCAGAATTGAATGTTGACTCTCAGTAGAATTGAGTCTGGTGAATGTGATTTTGAAAATAGTGGATTCAGTAAAATAGATGTGACTCGATAGAATGGATGGATTCACAAGAGTTGGACGTTGATGCATAGATTTTTGTGGGCTCCAGTATGATTGGAGAGTGACTCTGGACAAACTGATGTTGACTCTCAGTAGAGTAGAATTGGAGTTAACTCGGTGGTACAATTTAGTGGACTCCGTAGAATGGCGGTCTCATCGAATTGGGTTGACTCATAAAATTAAAGGTTTGAAGCAGTGTGTGAAGTGTGAAGTTGAGTGGAGTGACTCAGTGTGAAAATTGACGTTGACTCATTCGAATGGGAGGACTCCACCAGACTCAATAGAGATTTTCAGTTACTCAGTGTGATGGAGTTGACTCAATAGATCTTAAGTCGATCTCAGCATGATGAGTTGACTCAGTAAAATGAGTGACTCAGTTAAAATGGAGTTGACTCAGTAAAATTGTATGGACTCACCAGAATGGTGTTGACTATTAAATGTAAGAGGCTCAGTATAATTGGGTTAGTTAACTCAGTAAAATTTTAGTTGATCAGGTAGACAGTTAGATTGGGAGTGACTGTAGAATTGGTGGCTCGCAAAGACATTGGAGTTGATCAATAGATTTTCAGGTGGACTCGTTCTGATTTATGATTGAAGTTAAACTCATGTAAAAGTAAAAGTGACGTTCATCAGTAGAATTTGATGTACTCACCAGAATTGGAGTAAGGCATAGGATTTTAGCTTTGGTGAGTCGGTATTTGATTTTGGGAGAGAATCAGTAGGGAATTGGATGGACCTCATCAGAATGAGTTGAGGCATTTGAGTTTAGTTGGATCAGTATTAATTGGAAGTTGGACTCACATAAAATGGAGTGACTCAGTAGAATGTGAGGTGATTGGGTTGAGCATCGGTATAAGTGCCGGTGATCAGTATACTGGAGTTAGGTGGTATTTAAAATTGAGGTGGACCCAGTAGACTTGGATGGACTCACCAGAATTTAAGTTGACTCAATAGAATGTAAGTTTACTCAGTATACTGGGTTGAGACTAAGTGTTGGATTGACTCAGTATAATCGATGACTCCGAAATCGAGTTAGTTGACTCAGTGCAATTTGTTTACTTAAAGGGTTGGGATGGACAACTAGTAATGGTGATGAATCGACTCAGTAGAGAATTGGGGATGACCTCACCAGGGATTGACATTGACTCAATAGAATTAAGTTGAACAGATTTAATTAGTAAACTTGTGTTGACTCGGTAGGATTGGTTGGACATCACCAGAATTGGTGTTGTCTCAAGGGAATTTTAAGTTTGACTGGTTATGGTGGAGTGAGTCAGTAAAATTGATGTTGCTCTGTAGAATTGGTATGGACTCACCAGAATTGGAGTTGACTCGATAGATTTTAAGTTGCCTCAGTATGATTGGAGTTGACTCAATAGATTTGAAGTTGACTCGGTATGATTGGAGTTGACTCAGTAAAATTGACCGTTGAATCAGTAGAAATTTATTGTACTCACCAGGAATTGGAGTAAGTTGAGGCAAATAGAATTTTAGTTGTTCGGAATGATTGGAGATGACTCAGTAAAATTAATGTTGACTCAGTAGATTGGATGGATCATCAGAATGGGAGTTGAGGCATTGAATTAAGACTTGGACTAAGTCTAAATTGGAGTGACTCAGTAGAATGGAAGTGACTCAGTAGAATGTGTATGGTGATGCAGGTATAAGGATTGCAAGGTAGTCGGTAACAATTTGTTAGTTGATTACCCAGATAGAATGCGAATGGATACGCTCACAGAAGGGAGTGTTAGAGTAGTGATACTGTCAATATGAGAAGTGTGTAAGGTGATTTGTAACTCAGACGTGATTAAGCATGGGGATTTTGAACTAAGTAGATTGGATTGACTCCCAGATAATCGAGGACTCATAAATCGAGTTGATCAGTGCAATTTGTTGATTAAAAGGTTGGGATGGAACAGTATAATCGGTGATGATCAGTAGAATTGGATGACCCCTCACGGGATTGACATTGACTCAATAGAATTAAGTTGAACAGACAACCCCATCCCGAAATGAACATATGAGTAAACCCCTTGATCCGCCTTGCCATCGGATAGGATGCGGGAATCCACCAGAATTGGTGTTGTCTCAATGGAATTTAAGTTCAGTGACTGGTATGGTGGAGTTGAGTCAGTTAAAATTGATGTTCACTCGGTAGAGGAATTGGATGGACTCACCAGAATTGGAGTTGACTCGATAGATTTTAAGTTGCCTCAGTAGATTGAGTTAACTCATTAGAATTTAATTGACTGCGGTATGATGGAGTGATCAGTAAATTGAAGTTGACTCAGTTTGTAAAATGGAAGTTGATTCAGAAGTAGATGGATGCACAAAAGAATTGTATAGAATCAATAAAATGAATAGATTTGACTTGGTAAAATTGAGTTGTTCGACTGGTAGAATGGATGGACTCGCCAGAATTGGAGTTGATGCAAATAATTTTAGGTTGACTCGATATGATTGGAGTTGAATTGAGTTTACTCATTACATGGACTCACCAAAATTGGAGTTGACTCAATAGAATTTAAGTTGTGAACATTTAGTAGAAACTTGATGTTGACTCGGTAGGATTGGTTGGAATCACCTGAATTGGTGTGGTCTCAATGGAATTTCAGTAGACTTGGGATGTTGGAGTTGGAGTCAGTTTAAAATCGGATTGGGTGGACTCTGTAGATTCTGGATGGCACTCAAAAGAATTGGAGTTTATCGATAGATTTTAAGTTGCCTCAGTAGATTGAGTTTACTTCATTAGATTTTAAGTTGACTCGGTATGATTGGCGTTGACTCGTTAAAAAAATTAGTTTGGACTAAGTACATTGGAATTGACTCAGACTTAGATGGATTCACAAAAGAATTGATATTGGACGCAATTAAAAGTGAATGATTGATCGGTTTTAATATAGAAATGAGTTGACTGGTAGTAGAATTGGATGGATCGCCAGCAGAATGGAGTTGATGCAATATTAATATTTAGTTGACTCGATATGCGATTGGAGTTTGATAAGGAAAAGATGTTTACTCTTACTGGACTCACCAAAATTGGAGTTGACTTAATAGAATTCAGATTTTTAGGTTGACCTCAGTATGATTTGAGTTGCTCAGTTAAAATTGATTGACTCAGTAAAGTATAAATGGATGGTTTAGTATTCTCAGAATTGATGTGGACTCAATAACATTTATGTGACACCAGTAGAATGGAGGTAGTATGTGTTGACTTAGTAGGATTAGCGACACAGTAGAATTGGAGTTGCTTCAGATAATGGATTTGAGTTCATAGAATCGATAGACTCGTAATAGAGTTGAGTGAGAATGGATGGACTCACCAGATTGAAGTGACTAATGAAACTTTGAATTGATTTAGTATAACTTTGGAGTTGACTCGGTAGAATTGAAGTTGGACCTCCTTAGACATTGGGATGGACGAATTAAAATTGCACGGACTCAGTAGAATTGACTCAGTGAATTGATGTTAGCTCAGCTGAATGGGAGTTGACTCAGGTGACCTGGGTGGCCGCAGTAGGTTGTAGTTGACTCATGTATAATTGCAACCCACAGTTCGACTGTTACAATTGCAGTTGACTCAGTAGACTTGGATGACTCAGCAGAATTGGATTTAGAATTCGAGTGGACTCGTATAGTTGGAGTTGAATCAGTATATTTGGATTGACTCAGGATAATTGGATTTGACTCAGTAGTTTATCAATGCCTCAGAATTCGAGTTGACTCAATGGAATTGGTTGTCGTATATAGAATGGGAGGATCAGTAGAATTGGAGTTGAGTCAGTATAAAAAAGATGTTGGCTCAGTTAGAAGGGATTTGCTCAAGTTTTAGAATAGAATTGGAGTTGACCAGTCAGGAGAATTGGAAGAATCACCAGAATTGGAGGTGGGCAGGATTCTGTGAACATAGGGTTTGAATTGACCTCAGTAATTTGAAAGTTGACTTCGATTATTATTGCAGTTGATCAGTTAGAATTGGATTGACTCAGCAGACTTGAGGGATTTAGAATTCGAGTGGCATATTATATTGGAGTTGACTAAGAGATAATCTGGATTGACTCAGATAATCGGATGATCAGTATATCGATTCCTCAGAATTCGAGTTGCTCAATGGAATGGTTGACATTTAGAATTGGCGATTGGACTCCGTAGAATTGGAGTTGAGTGAGTAAAAATAGATGTGGTCAGTAGATACGAATGGGATTTGACTCAGTAGTCAGAATCGAATGGATTTGACTCAGTAGACTTGGAAGGATCACCATAACCAGATTGGAGTTGACCAGTAGGGTTTTGAGTTGACTCAGTATATTTGGAGTTGACTCAGTAGAATTGGAGTTGACTCAGTAAATCTGGATTTACTAGAGGAGATTTGAATAGGCTAGTATTTATCGATGATTTTAGAATTCGAGTTACTCAGTTGAATTAGGCTGACGTAGAAATTGGGGATGATTCCGAGTAGAATTGGAGTTGAGACAGTAAATAATTTTGGCTCGAAGAATGGGATTTGGAACTCATTAGAAATTGGAGTGACTCAGTAGAATTTGATGGACTCGCACATACCCGCAAATCGCACAAAAATCCATTTCAATTGGGGATTTTGTGAAACTTCTTTTTACAAGAAAAAGCCCTAAATCATTAAAATACAGAAGATGAATTAAATTTCAACGAGAGATTTTTTTGAGGAATCAATAATTTAGAATCATATCGTCACGAATTTCCAACAGCCAATCGACCAAAAGTCACATTTCGAGATCTCGCGGATTGACGTTTTAGAGAACTATGAACTTGCATATCTAAAATTTGAACATTTTAGGAATTTTTTATGTTACATAGTTGGACATTGAACGTTCTTCTTTTGAGCACGCTTTCAATTCAGTATTCCTTGTTTTCCTTGTCAAATTTACTTATAAAGTGATTGGTCTGTTTGCAAAAAACTAAAACGTCCTCTGTTGCTATGTCAAAGGAGGCCGAATGCGCATTCGCCTGGTGTGGCGTACTCAAAAAGAGTCCGATCGATCGCCTCAGATGGCGGTATTGAACATGTTTTAACATACTTTTTTTTTTTGGCCCCCTGGGGCCCGGAGGGCGATAGAAATGACTATGCTTGTATGATTTTCAGCCGTCATATCATCTCTTACGGACAAATATGCAAATGAACTGAAAGAGGACTGATGAGGTTCTATTTTTTTATTTTTTTTTTTTTTTGGAAAAAATTAGAATTGATTTAATCAAAATCTAATACTTCAATGGAAAATATATCATCAAAAATTTGAATAGAAACCTGTAATTTAAGCTGTATTTACGGGGGTTTTGTTAGCAGAATTTCTGCCAGAATTTTCATGTAAATGTATGTAATTTTTCCCTGTAAACCCTTATTACTTATAGTATAATTAAATTCATAATAATGTACGATTGTTGAGACTCGAAAAAGAAATCGAATAAAAGGTCCGGTTGCTAGTCGTTTTAAATACGCCTGGTAATTGGACATAACATTTACATAATTTTTTGCTGTAATTCCCCAATTACAGCATCTGCCTACATGTGTCAGGACACAAGGACATCCACAGTGTATGTCTAACTTTTGAAAACCCAGGATTTTGTGATTATTGGACAATAATAACTTCCATAAACGTTAAGTTGAAGAAATTGTGATTTTATCTGTTTTTTATTGCTTTAAGTGTATATTTTGATACTTTTGCAGAAGTAAAGGATCATATCCACTATTTTATCAAGAAGAAAGCTTTATCTTACTATCAAGTCATTTATATTTGTATTAATTTTACGAGGCATTCGGACGAAAATCATTTTATTTCTCAATAACGAAAACTATAGGAAGAGTATATTGGCAATTAGTTTCAAAGGATTTTTCTAAAAATCGTATAAACAAACGACTTCGGAGTGTCAATTGGTACAATTTGAAATGAAATTGACATTCCAATGGATATTATTTTATTTTTGTCATCAATCAAACCATTGCGTATATGTTTCACCTTTGGAGTCACAGCACTCGTACAGTATAGCTGAAAACTTTCTATGAGTAAAAAACAAACTATTTTGAGGTTGAGAGGGCAGTTTGCCGGCATATCTACTGCGGTGCTCAATGGTTAACTTGTATTTCAAAGACTTCTGACGTCTAAATTAAATTCAAATTGCCAAAATTTCTGATTATCAGAGTGGTATTTATTGAAAATGCAGAATGATAATTTTCTCCTATTAACATCTTTCTTTTATTGGAATTGAAAGTGAAGTGTAATCGGGTTGCATTCCAATATATTGAGTAATTTCAATGAGTAATCTTTTAATGTACCATTAATCATGTTATTTTAATTGAGTGGCTGATAATTAAATGATATTTTTCTACATGCACGACAAAAAACAAGGGTGTGTAAAAATTAACCCCGCCGGTGTTCTAGGAGGATCACACCAAGAGGATGGCAAAATTCAAACACCTTGGTGTTCTTTTAACACCCTATCTTGTGTTGTTTGTAAAACTTCAACTGGCGCGATTCCAAACTGAAGGCTCCTTTTTGTCGTGTTCAGCGCCCGGATCGTCGCTTAGACAGTCAAGACATCTTACAATCTACGTCTAGTAAAGAACACAGCTAAAAATATATATTTTTATTTAAACTTATTACCACTACTAACATGCATCTTGTATTTGACGAAATAACGTGGATTTCACAATAGAAAGTATAAAAAAGACAATACTTGGCCGTAATTTAAAAATCAAGCAAATACTTTTTTGTCCAAATTTCCAGGCCTATTACGACTAAATTTATAAGAGAGGCTCCTATTTGAACTTTGAAATATATCAACATTATTATGCACTATTATGGATTTTCAATTGTATGTTATTTACAGGAAAATACTGTACATCTTACAGGAAAACACTGGGAGCAATTCTGCCAGCAAAATCCCATAAACTGCAGCTTTTATATTTTCCATCCAAATTCACTTTATATTTGACCGTGTATGCATTATTTTTTACCAAAAATTAAGGTCCATGTTCCGGTCGGCTAATAAGTCTCTTCCCAGGGACCCCGGTTGGTTATCAAAGAAGCTCCGATTTTCTCCATATCCCTGTGTAATTTCGGACTAAATGATGTTTGTTTGGATGTTATAGCGAAAATATTTCCCCCATTTTGGTCGACCAATATTAGTATTTACAAATTACTCTATAATGGGGATTAGCCAATAATGTTTTTAGCTCCATTTCAAAAACCCCGGGGGGGCACTTGCCCGATGTTTGTGTATGGTTAAACGCAAATTTTTATGAACGTGCGGGTTTAGATAGCAAACTTGTGTCAAAATACTTGTTTAGGGTGTATTTTTAACTTTCATGCAATACGGGTTTGGATAGTAAAATTAAAACCAGACAAAACCTTGTTAAGGGTAAGCAAAATCAAACCCAAAGTACTTGTTTAGGGTAGCAAAATCAACACAAACTACGTGCTTAGGGTGTTTTTCTTGCCAATTGAATACGTGCTTAGGGTATGTTTTGGGATGTCATACATGAGCATGATATCCCCTTGAAATACAAGTGGCCCCCCCGGTTCCAAAACGGTTCAGCGCGAAACTTTACAGATAGGGTTTGGAGTGACGCCATACTATCAATATTAAAATTATATACTATATGCACCGTAAAACTTGGTTTGACATTTGTGATAGCTACTAAGTTAGTTTGTTCGCGTGCTTTTTTTTTTTCAAACATCACAATTCTGAATAACTCGCCCAATCTAATATCTTTCATTTTAGAGATTGGCTTCAATTTTTACAGTTTAAAAACTGTAATTTTTACAGTATTATTTGGCGAATTCTTGTCAGTACAATACTTTGCAAAAAAATTATATTTTTTTTGTGTGGCAAAATGCTCAGATACAGCTCACCCCATTGTACTGGATATAAACTTCGACCTGACTCTATAGGCTATCCAGTGTTGATCGAGAAAGGATATGTAGAGCGGTTTTGTATTGCAAAATTGTCGACATTCCCTCCACTCGGTACAACAAAACCGAAACCACTTCTATTCGAAAGATTTAAAAAATGGTTGTTTAGTCAAAAACTTTGGTGGCAGGGTGTTTTTGGGGTCAAAAAAATCACGTTTTGAGCTAAAAACTTAAGAAAATCAAGAACTATTAATTTTAGCAAAACGAATTTATCAGATGCGCATACATCATCTCTGACATTATAAAGAGGTCTGTTTGTTATAACAATATACATGTATACAGGGTCTAGAATTGTAGCGCCAAGTCACCCTTTTCCTAAAAAAACTCGTTTTATCACATGTCACCACACGAGTATTACCCAACCCTATCAATGTATCGAACCTTATCAATAACAAACGGATACCATAAATATAAGATTGTAATATTTTTACTTTAAATAAATTAAATAAAAATAATTTCCGCTTATTTGGGGCAGTCCCAAAATGCATTTTCGGCGCTAAATCATCCCTAACAGACCACCAAATATTTTTCACCACAACCATCATTTTCTTAATCTCTATTTTATCCTTCAAATAAAGGGGTTGTGTTTTGTTCTACCGAGGGGAGGGATACTCTGAAACTAGCACCACTTTTTCAAACTTGTCCGCTCCGTTAAGATGAATCTCGCAATATCACATTGATCGAAAGGTCACTTTATAGCTGTCGTACGGTAGCTTACGGTGGTTTTCAGGTACCGCAAACAGACGCATGCAGATTGGTCTGTTTGGCAGACTTTCATTTGGCCTTTGGGTCTGATTACCAAAGTGAAAATATATTATATCTAAAAAGTTGGGGATGTTTTTTTTGCTCAATATTTTGGTAATATGAAAAGAGCTTGTGCTATATAGTATCATAATATGCAAAACCTCAATTTCGCCAAAGGGTCGATTGGCCTTTTGGAAGATATGAAGAGTTAGTGATTTCATCATGTAGATTAGCACTCACCTCAGTGTGGCTACAGAAACGTCTTTAAAATAAGGGTGAAAAAGGGGATTTGACTTACTTACAGTTCATAGGCAGATTATGCAGATGTGTTTTCTTTTGATTGCTCAATACAAAATGAGAAATTTCACATTTTGTACAAAGAGATATTTCTCATCTTATTCCTTTTCAAGGATCATTTTTTTATGGACAAGCTTTACTATAATAACCCCATGATTTACAAGTATAAAAAAAAAGTTACAGTGCACTGACTCTCCACACTCCAACGTTTTTTGGAATGAGACACATTGACAATATATTAAGATTTTAGATTGTTCTCTCACAAGGTTCTGAACTGGATTACGTGTTAAAACCTGGGCTAATATACTGCGGAAGTTCAAAAAATTAGAAAAGTTTCTTGCGCTGCCACCGCCCTGAATCAATAAGTGCTTTCTTCACCGTCGCCCGTCAACAGTTTTGTATTGTGTAATGCCCAAGCCAAGGTAGATTTAGCCCAGCACTGCAGCAGACAGCAAAATCAACATGTCGATGTCGACTGTGATCTTCAATGAGGCACATTTCAAGGGTTCTTAGGCCAAAGTACGTGTATGGCTTATCAAATGTAATTTTGCCAGACGGAACAATCAAAGTTCTTGTTTCTCCGTTGAAAGAGAAGTTGCTATGTTTGGATATCCCCGGAAAAGGGCATTTGAAGCCCATTCACGAGAAGTCCCAATTTGGCCTACATACCCGGAAAATTAAAACTAAATGTCTTCTTTCGTAAAAACTTTTTTTACTTAGTTTTATAAAAGATTTTTGCTCAACTAAGACAATACATTAGACAGTAAAGAAGCCATGACCATTGCCCTTACAGCAACTCTCTTCCATCTAATTATCGTCCTGTCTCATTGACCTCCGTCGTTCTCCCAATATTGACTTCACTGACGTTTCTTTAAAGACTGACTCAGAGATTCCCGATGAGGGCGCCCTCAATTGGTCAACAAATTGTGGTTTTTTTTTGCCTGTACATAATGCTTGATCCATATACTAATCACTGTGTAAACTAGCTAAGCCTCACTCGAAGTCCTTCATATAGAAAATCACACTCTTTGTTTAAAAATCTGGATCCGGAAATTTTTTGTTATACACAGCCTATGGCACTGTTTATAATTACACATAAATGTTTACTGCATCAAAACGAAAAATCCGATTCATCTCAAACTTTGGAATTTACTCATTCAAGGTGACTATCTTTAAGTTCTAGTTGACTATTTTTAATTAATATATTAAAAAAATTATATTCTGAATCTCTGAGTCAGACTTTAAAGGTGCAACACGAAATTTTTGAGACTCCATGAAGGTGGTGATATGTATGGATTTCATATAGATAGACACTCAAAGGAATTTCGTACCTTGTATTTTTGTACAGAAATGTCTTAAAAGTTAAAACAAAGTGTTTTTTGTAAGCCTATATTTCAATAGAAAACATAGGCGGAATTTGTAATTTTTTTTTTTTTTTGCTCCTATACAAAATTAGAAATGTCACCATTTTTTGTACCAAAGAAACAGTTTGCAGCTTAATTAGTGAATGGTTGATATTTTTCGATATAAAGCTTTATCACCAGTGCCAAAATAGAATTTTCACATTTTTTCGGGACCACCTGTTATTTGCAATCTCTCGTTGCACCTTTAAGTTTTACAGTACGCCTTTAGCATTCATGACATTCTATATGTGAAGTCCCGATCAGTACGTGTACAGCTAGGAACTTATGGCTAGCCTTCCAATTCTGACCACTGACAATAATTTCACCTCCAATTTTCATATATGCCTTACCTGATTCCGATTCAATAAGCTTCACCGTAGTGGATCGAACAAGTCCCCTTACGAAGGCGCATATTTACTGAACGGGAACAATGACCAACTTATGTGCTCTTAAAATTCCTTTATGAAAGTACTTACAGTTCCTAAACGTCTCCAGCGACAATAGTGAAGCCCAGTAGCCATTCATGATAGTACTATGTCGAATGGTTAGGGGCGGGTTCGGAAACTTTCCGGATAACGATTTCGCCGGAAAATGGAAGAAACTGGAAAAAAGGTGTTCTTCTTCCAGTTTCTTCCGGAAGAAACTGGAAGATAAAGAAATGTATTCTAACAACATACAAATTTCACCATATTCAATCTGCTTTGCACTTCAAATCATCAGGCTACTTTCGTTTACTTTAAATTTACAATCTGTTTTTTTTTCAAATTAATTAAAGTTATAAGCATGTTATATACCTTGCAATTATGTAGTAAAATTTTTTCACAATTGTTTTGAATGCTATCAATATACAGATGATACTTTTATTTCCAGTCTTTCCATGTGCAATATACTATCATTGTAATTGTAGATGCAATCAATGAAAAAGCTGTTAAATCTGTATGGCCAATTGGTTAATTTTAAAATACAAATCAATAAAAGTAGCTACCATTAAGTGTTCTTTTGGTGTATGCTTAGGGGAGACACCTTGGTTAGGGAGACATAACATATTTTGAAGATGTTCAAGTCTTTCAAGGAGACCTCTGCTTTGGCCTTGCTGGTGTGAAAATGAGAATCATTTCTTCCAGTATTTTTTTTATATTTTAGCCTTGTGAATAAATGTGAGTTGGATTATGCAATTGCATGGGGTATATTGGGTGGGGGTCCCTGAATGGTTATTTTTGATTATTTCACTATATTTCATTCTTTATAATATAAAACCAAAACTGTAAGTCAATTGCTTTAAAATAGAAAATTTTTAATGACTTTTAGTTTCTTCCGCTTCAGTGGAATAAACTGGAAGAACCCGTTTTCCAGTGGAAAAAAACCCGGAAAAACTGTTTTTTTCCTCCTGGTGGCAGACTGCTAACCCTGTTTTTGTACATCCAAAATGCAATGAAAAGGGGGGGGGGTCTTACCCAAGGTACTGGCACACGCTCCAGTCTCACGTTGATCAATGTGTTGCTACCGCTTTCGTTTACCATCCGGAACGCGCTGTCAAAATTTGCATTTGAATGTTGTAGCCTATGCAATCGTATTGTTTGTTGCTGTGCAGAGTTAAAATTAGCATCCAGGTACGTTGGCACAGCTAAGTTTTTAGCGATTCAGGGCGCCGCCATTGGAAATCACAATTTTTTTTTCAAAACAGAAATTTGAACCCTTAGAGTACACATCTTTCTAATTGTTTTAATCTTAACGTACACTCGATTACTGAAAATCTTTTACTGATAAATTTCACTGCGTCCGTGTACAAATGATTTACACTTCTGAGCTAACCTGCTAACTGTGATGTCGTCGTCTTAGCACAGTGAGTTTGCTTGGTGACGTATTCCCATTGCTGTCCCTTCGTTGTAGTCTGGCAATATTCCGCAATCCCTAAAGCTCCAAACAGCATGTTGAACGAACGTGATAATTGCCACACGGGATCCGGCGGCCTGTCACAGCCGCTACGCCATATGACCTGACATCTATACAGGTCAGTGGCCATATAGCATTTGTTTCCAGCGAGAGACACTGCAAAGATTAACACATGCCGCTGCTGCGATAAATTCCGGATAGAAGCCGGCGAAAATTGCCGATTTTTCCCGTCAAACGTTAAATCGCATTGGATAGTAAAAGACCCCAAGTGCCTTAGTTTCTAACATTAATCCTATGATATTGCTCACTTGGGGCAATGTGTGTGACCAAACTTCTGCATGCAATTTTGCTTCTGGAAATGTACATACGTTTTGTCGGCTGACCTGCCATATTGCCCCGCAACCCAAGTTGTATACTATGGGGTCCACCCGGTTGCGTACCGAAACTAGCTTCACCGTGCTTTCGCTGAACAACTCTTCCCCCTTAGCACCTTTAAAGGTGCTTTTCCATTTGTCTTCTAGAGTGTTACACTTGATATGAAAGCCCTACACTTGCACAAGCTGCCCACTAATTACCATGGGAATACGCTTGCGGTTTTGATCTACGCGATAATGTATAGTGCAACGCCCATTCATACCATGTTCATATTGATGTTTAACCACTAAAATGGCATTTTTTTTGCACGTCTCTTTGAAGAAATGGATTTTCAAAGCTGAAATTTCAAGAAACACTGAGACAGTACGGGCCTTTTCATCTTATATCAAAATTCATACTAACTTCTCGGTTGAAATCAGGGGGGTCTCAAATACGATCGGAAAAGCCCTTTAATATCCAATTTGAAATGCGTAATGAAGTTAAAATAGCGACTTTTTCTCAGAAATAAGTCGTGTTGTTTTTTTTTTTGTAAAATTCCTGTTTATTACCAAGAGGGCAGATGGTTTAGGCCGAATAACGCCCAGAAAACATAAGGTGGTTTCCACCTTACAGCCCGGTGACGAAACATTTGTATATATGTAATTCATCCCTTCAGTAGTCTCCCTTCTTCCTTGGGATATGCAATATTCTAGAATTGGATTGGCTGTTATTTGTGGTAAAGGAGACAACCAAATGTACGTCACCATATTTACATATTAATGCAGGCAATTTCAATCGGGATTTTGTGAAAATGCGCCCAATAACATACCTCTTAAAAAGAAAAGCCACAATTTATTTTTAGCATGGTGAAGGTTTATTTTTTTCTAAATTTAGAAAGGCCATCAAATTTTAGGTTTGGATTGTTTTCCGTTTATTTCGCTTACGATCTACGCCTACATTAATGCAATTTTACACCTCCCCGTTAAGGTGATATTAGGTATTTGTTTAACCGCGACGATTAAACCTTTTTAGCTTTTCTTTTCAAGATTCATCTCGCTCCTCTGTTAGTCACTATTAAACCATGTGAAAATTAACGTCATGTAACTTTTGGCATACAAGTTTTCGTTAAGCATCTGGCAACACAAAACACGGACTTAGTCACCGTCATTTCTGACAATTTTGGGGGTCTTGAATTTCAGAAATTCACTTCCTAAAATATTGAAGATATTTACGACTCTCCTGTTGTTGCTAACACTTTAAGGAATACTTTCAAGGTGGAACTGGGTAATATTTATTTGTGTGACAGTGAATTATTGAAGAATGTAGACAAAAATGTGGTCTTGATCAGCTACACACCATTTTGGCATGACTCCTCCTTCGATTAGTTAATGGCAATAATGATTATGTACATATGGAGGAGTCATGCTTAGCAGGACTACCTCCGTCGTTTGCAAATTGTTGGAACATTAAAGTCCATGGCCCGATCGCTAATTATAGCCTCGTCCCCAGAAGCCCAGATTTGACCGGAAGTGTCGAATTTTGGTATCATAAGAAAGCGACATTTTTTCTCATTTACCTGTGAAATCTTGAGGCTAAATGATGTTTGGTTTGGGAGTTCTGTCGAAAGTGTACTCCATTTTGGTCGACCAATATTAGTTTTACAGAGTACTCTATGGGCTCACAAAATCACGTTTTCTAGCTTTCAATCACAAACGGATTGAAATATCGGCGTGAAACTTTACAGATGGGGGGTTTTTGGGTGAAGGCATTCTATCAAGATTAAACTTTTTTCTTACTTACATCGGACCATCCCCCTTTAAAATTATCATTTAATGGAGCATTGGGGAATCCAACAAAGTAGTCGACAAACCAGCATGTTCCGTAAGGGGGATCATGTGAGAACCCAGTTGGCCGCTACCATCGAAGATCTTGCCGATGTCCTAGACCAGAAGTGTCAAGACTAGTAAAAGGAACTACCGTGATGAACATTTATTTGGACTTACTCGCAGGTCACGGTAGAACTAGCATTTTCCGGTACAATAACCTGTAGCAGTGTATATGAATAGGCTCCGAAGAAAAAAGGTTTCGCAAGTTTTCGGAGCTAATAAAATTTGTTTCATATTATCCTGTCTCGTAAACAAGGCACACGCTTCCCTGAGAAGGTCTTTTATCATATAGGATGCATAAAATTATGATTATATAATTCTGCGATACAAAATTCAGGGGAAATCCTTCCATATAATTGTAAAGTTCCACAACAGTGACGACGACGATTCCACGCTGCAGCGGCAATACTAGCGCCATTACTCAACAATGACAGCAGATTGTAATGTAAGTATTTTGCTTATTTCTAAGGGCCATTTTTGCAAATCACTGTCCCCCCCGATGATTTGTTATTTATAAGGACATTCTCATTAGCAACAACTTGGGTGAATAATTTTATCGCAATAGTCATAGTTAATAAAAAAAATTGTTTTATATTATCCTCACTCGTACAACAGGCACACACTTACCGGAGAAGGTCTTTAATCATTAATAATCATAGTGTCATAAAATCCCATAATTTTAAGCGGGGTTGGCCGGTGTGGGGGTAAAACCAAGCAGTTGAACCACCTGGTTTAAACCGCAAGGTTTATGCCACTTAATTTTGTGGCAGAAAACTGGCTAAAACCTAATTTTTTTCCCTAATGGCTTTGACCCCCCTTTTCAAAAATGTATTTGTTTGGTTTTTTAAATTTAAATTATCCCCCTGGCTGAAAAGCAGAATGGATTTTGCCTATATCAGTTCAATGCTTCTCGTTGCGGCGTCGGCGTCCACACAACTCTGTGTGTGAATGCGATAATATGAGACCCATAAGGGTTTATGGTGATGTACCTTTGGTGGGTGGATCGGACTGCCATGCCCATCATCTGAAATTAGATTTATGGGGCATTGCAATATGCTAATTATGTACCTAATTGCATAATTAATGAGTAATTTTGGGGTTAATCTTGTGAACGCGATAACATGAGACCCATAAGGGTTATGTGATTTACTTGGTGGGTGGGATCGGACTGCCATGCCCATCATCGTGATTCGATTATGGGCGTGGCATACGCTAATTAGGTACCTAATTTGCATAATTAATGATTGATTTGGGGTAAAAACTCGCCCCCGCCAGGGGGAGTTAGGCGGTTCGAGAACCGGACGTGTATTTCTTAACTTTGTAGAAGTCCGAATAACAATTACAGAACAAAAGTTGTTGACATATATAACATAGATAAGTTGTGTCGCCTGCCCTATTGGCAGGAAGACACATAGGATCCCTTTGTCCACTGTAGTTGTTGTTGGCTTGTCTTTGTTGTTGATTGATGTCTGTTGATAGGAATTTAAACCAACTTGGGTCACAGGTGGCAACATGGGCTCCCCCATTTGTTGAATGAGGTCAAAGGTCACATACTGAGGTTCAAGGTCACATACTGAGGTGTCAAAGGTCATGTGAGGTCAAGTTTTTAAAATAGGCCTGAAGAAATGTAAATTTGACCTCAGGTGAACTTTGGAGTTCAATTGGAACCACACTGGGTTTATGGAGTTCACTTGCAAACCCCATTGTTTATAGGTCAAGATCACATATCAAGGTCAAAGTGTATGTTAGGCCTATCTTCACAAACCGCGACTGCAGGCGAACACAAGCGGGTCCGAGGACCGATGTATTTTTTATGTATATGATATATTTGACAACACGCCTAATATTCACTCTTGATACCTCAGTGGAAACTGGACTGAAATTCACAATGTACCTTAAATATTGACCTGTAGGCCATATTTTCAAACTGTTTAAATGAATACAAAACAAAATGTGAATTTTTTTAGGCAAAATTGAAAAATAAAATCTGATCGATAAGGGGAAAAAGAGCAAAGTACTCCACATTTATATTGACGTATGTAATTTGTAAAAAATCCTAGCTAGTATTTTGAGTGGCTGGCAGAAGAACTTTGCAATCTTTGAGAATTGTCACAGCGTATATTTTAATTAATGGTTTCTGTTCATTTTTCCAATTTTTTCTCTTTTTTTTTTTGTATTCTTGATTGGACAAATAATGCAAGACCTGTTGACTATCTTACATGAAGTTATCAGATGGATTTAATTTAGTATGACATACCCCAAAATTGCTTTGCATGACGACCTTAGACATTTTCCTAGTTTTTGCGGTTTAAAAAAAACCAGTTTATGCCGGTTTAAAACCGTTTCCTAGCAAAACCCAGTTTTGCCAGCATACAGCCAACCCTTAATTTAGTACTTCTGAGGTACAAAATTCAGGGGGAAATCCTTCCATATTTATATAATTGTATGTTCCACACAGTGCAACGGCATCACTAACCAAGTATTTTGTTTATTTCTAAGCCTTTTGCAAATCATTGTCGATTATTTGTATTATAAGGCGACTTAGTACCACCCGTACCCATTCCCGTACCCGTACCCATACACGGGTACAAAATTGCGTACCCGTACCTGTACCCATGGTCTTGTACCCGGACCCATGGTCTCTGACCCGTACTCGTACCCGGGTACCCGTACCCATGGTCTGGACCCGTACTCGTACCTGTACCCATGGTCTCGGACCAGTACTCGTACCCGTACCCAAGGTCTTGGACCCGGACCCTTACCCGTACCCATGGTCCTGGACCCGTACCCGTACCCAACCCATGGTCTTGGACCCGTCCCCTACCCATGGTCTTGGACGCGTACCCATACGCCACGGTTTCGGACCCGTAACCGAACCCATTGGTCTCAGACCCTTTATCCGTCCCATACCCTAGTCCCAATAGTTGTGACTTCATATGACGTTTCTTTAACAGATTCCTTAACAGTCTTAGTGAATCCCAAAACACTAGGTGTAATCCGCTTTACATTTTTGGTGTAGGCCTTCAAATTTCAACCACTGACAACATGTCACCGTTTTTCTTATAAACCGGATGCCTTTTGCTACCACCTCTTCTACTTTAGCACCAGTAATAATATATCCAATTTTAATCAAGCTAAAGCTTTCATAAATAAGCACCTGGAATACAAAATCAGGACTTAGTCACCAGTCAAATCTTAAGTAAAGTCGTGAAATTTCATTAAATTTCACTTCTAAGAAGTTGATGAAATATTTTACGACTATCCTGTTTGTTGAAACACTCTAAGATACTTTCAAGGTGAATCGTGTTAATATTTAATTCTTATAATAAGCGTGAAAATTATTGGAGAATGCGGACAAAAATTTTTGTCATATCAGTTACATGCTATTTTGGCATGACTCCTCCCTTGAATGAAGTTAATGGCATTTGAAATTGGTACATATGGAGAGTCATGCTCAGCATGACATCCAATTACCCATGGTCTTGTAACCATACCCGTTTCCATATGGTTGTTGCCATACCTTACCTGTACCCGATGATCGTAACTTTCAAAAAAACCAAACTAACTGGCCCGGTATTCTTTGTTTTAATGGATATTAATGGAGTTTAATTTTGTTTTACTTTGAATGAATGTTATAGGTGCAACAAGGATTTTACACACCGGGTGTCCCTCTAAAAAAAATATTTTTTTGCACTGAATGTTAGCTTTAAGCTCCCCACTGGAGGACCTAAGCCGAGAAGTATTTCTTTGGTAACAAAAAAACATGATTAAAAAAAAAAAAAAAAAAAAAAATAAAATGTTTTAATATTAAAATAATTATAAGTACTCTAAGTTACCTTTTGTTTTCACTTTTCACAGTCACCTTTGATACGACCTTTCTGGTAAGCCAAATACCCCAAAATCAAATATGTACTCTCTTGCTGCACCTTTAATTTATACCACCCAACTAATTTTCAGTCTATCTACCGTTTTGTCACATATATACAAATACACCATGGATATTATGTATGCACCTATGGCAAGTACTTTGCACCTACGTTATGCCTTAGTTTTTCATCACAATTAATTTGCACTGTTCGAGCCATTAACTCTCTCCAATATTGAAATGAAATGAACTTTTACCCATAGGGACACTTACATGTACTGCAAAAACTAATTGGATAGTGACCTACCTTTGAAAGTACTGATTGTTTTCCTTCTGCACTTTTATTCAGTTGCTAAAATATTTTAAGGATTCCACAGACTTACCCTTAATTCTTAATAGCTATTCCTGAAATTCAAATCAATATGACTCTTTCACGGTGGCTCACTGATCGTGGTCTTTCCGTTTTGGAACTCTTGCACTTATATGTACCGGTATCCTTTACTCAACGGTCTGTACCCGTACCCAAAAACTCGTACCCCTACCCATGACACGTACCCGTACCCATGGGTTTGGTCGTAAGCGGGACCCGTAACCATACCCGTACCCTGGCTTGGAACCCGTACCAGCCCCGTACCCATGGGCTTGGACCCGTACACCCTACCCATACCCATGACTTTGTCACATGTTGGACCCGTACCCATACACGTACCCGTGGTCTGGGACCCGTAACCCGTACCCGTACCCACGGACTCCCCCCGGACCCGTACCCGTCCCCATACCCACAGTCTCGGACCCGTACCCATTCCCGTACCCATGATCCGTAACCCCCACTACAGTCTGTTCTAATGACATTAGCAACAACTTGATTAATTTTATTGGAGTTGGTATTTGTGAATTCAAGTAAATCCGTTGCACCAGACGGTACAACTTTTTAATCCATTGTTTCTGTAAACCTAACATAGAGCGGGTCCGTAACCAAAATGTCATTCCGATTAACATGAAAGAATGCGTCTGATTTAATGGGTTGCAGGTGTGACTAATTATAGGACTTCATCAAGGCCTTGATACATTACCACATTAAAGGCGGTTAAGAAACTTCATCATAATGGATTACTGGTTCCCTGCACACCTGCTGTCACTTCTTGACAAACATACCCAGCAAGTTGTTGTCGACGGTGAGTCATCAGATAAAGTGTATGTTTCATCCGACATTCCTCAGGTAACCAGTCTTGGGTCCGCCATGTTCTTTTGTAATAATTGATTCTTCAAAATGATCAGTCTGCAGAATTTGTAGCTGGGGAGGGGCCATACCTGCAATACATGCATATGGACTCTTTCTATTTACAAAATATTTTCTGGTTAACATAGCAAAGCTCGATCTCATCAAAATTGGGAAGTCAGTCAAAATATTTTGCCAGAATGAGAAAAATGGAATGAATTTATATGGTGCCAGCACTTTGCTACCATCCCATGGAATTCGGCACCATAAAAACACGAATAAACTGCATGTTGAAGGATCATGTGGTGGCAGCAATATTTGAATTCATTCCCGAGAAAATACAAGGATGTTTCTAATACCAAAATCACAGGTTCGATGGTGTGAACTGAAAGTTGAGCACATGGAGCTCAAAGGGCAGGGTTTTACTGGCACATCAAGTACCTTCCTATGAGCGGTTTTTCTGAACGTGAACAATGGACCAACTTATGGTGCTCTTCAAAATTCCCTTAGTAGCAAATATTTCATTTTCCTAAACGTCTCGTAACGGCAGTAAGACTCTTTCAGTAGCAATTCTGTGAATGAAACTTGTCAAATTGTTCGTGTAAATGCAAAAAGAGGAAATTAACTTATCCACTGCTACAGTCTCCGTGAGCAGTGGTTTCTACCTCCCCATTCGTTACTATCCGGATTACAGTAATGCCGCAATCATGTAAGCTCAACTATTGAGCACGGGTGAACCATTGGCAAAAAAAGCCCAGCTGTGTGAGCCGGAGTGTAATGTGTGGTTCCATAGTCATTGGATTGGTGTTGTGTATGTGTTATTTGACTACTGCTGGTTATCAGTCACAATAGCTAGTATTTGTAATCAGTTGATATAAAAATGTTCTCAGGTAAGTGTTGTTGTAATATAGCTTGAGGCTAATTTGAATCTGATTTATAGTTTGCAAAAAATTGTTTTTCCTTCTTGAAGACTAAAAGACATTACTACCACCGGTGAGGACATTCCGATTCCCGGTAAGTGTCCCATCAATCCCTGCTTTGCAGCAGGGTTGTTGGACAACCAAGGAACACATAATAGGTTGTCGCCAGCATTATAAGTTTGTTCCTTAACGCAAAAGTCAGGAATCCCATAATTTAATCCCCCTTCATTTGGACCCTTTTATGTTGCTTTATTTTTGGGATGGGCATTTGATTTCCAAAGTAATGTTTACTACTTCCAAGGTCAAAATAAATGGTAATCACCTACCATATTTCAAGTAACTGGATAACAAAATTTGGTATATTCTCCTTGTAGATGATGCAGAAATTGTTTCTATGGATGCTTTTTCAAACTTTGGATAAGGTGGTGGACTTGTTGTGGGAGTAACTGTTGCAAAGGTAGGATGTTTGTATTCGTAACCATAATGGCTACACCTGGACAATATAATGATTATAGGATTTACGATGTAATTAGCCATTGGCGGCATTGTGAAAACACTCATGGTTAGTTCGGCTATCAGAACGTCCGAAGTGCAATAGAAAGGCATACAAACCCAAACATTCCGTGTCTCTTGACATTCCGCACGTGCAATAGCATGCATCAGTGCCTTCATTGCGGTGGAGAGGATCCGTTTTCCCCCCCGCAGCGGAAAACTGAAAAAGCTTTTTAGTCTCGCATGCAATATGCAAGGCAACAGGTCGCCTAATGGAAGACGTCACCCAGGGGCAAAAGAAAGCAATTGGTTTTCAACGTCTTCCTGCAGTTAAAGCGGCCGAAGTCAATATGAGCATGACCGGAATGTATGCTCTACTTCCGGGTTTGCGAAGTTGGACCTTGACCACAATTGGCAATTACATGCATTACTTCATTGGCAATCTCCGGACAGGTTAGGGTTAAGGTACATAAAGGGGTAAAATGGTAAGCAGTGGCGTATCTTGGGGTGCTTTTTGGGGAAGAAGCATGTGGTATCATGAATATAACAATTATGAGCCTATATTCTTGCAATAGTAAAAATAAATCATTTGGTCAAATTTTTGACTGTCCCATTTTCACACACCAACGGCTTCACTTTCGTGAAATGGAAAAAGTCCAAATTTGACCTTCTGTATATTTTTTATATTATATAACTCACCATACATAGATTCCTAGTCATTTAATTGGTTTATTTGTGCCACGTGACTATTCAATAGTACCATCATCTCAATGGTTTTCTACAAATTAACGATTACACGCCGTTGATAATGTTTTCTATCATATGCCTCTATTCCCACTCGCACGATTTACGTTACATGCCATGCGTGACAGTATGCGCGACAGAACGAAGTCTGATGAAGACGTTGTTAGCACGTAATTTCGTATTTTCATCTCCCGTTCCCTACGACTGTACAACGCTATAACAATGTATGGAACTGTGCCAATCCGAAGCAGTGAGTACGATGATTAAAAAAGTTTTCCCTTGCATACTATACATGCGTCCACTGAGCGCCTCCTCGCTTTGCGCAAGTAAATGAATCAGATCTTGTGGATTTAATTGACGAGGCCGATTCAAAAACCAACGCTCCAAATTAAATACGCTTTCAGATTCTGTCAGACTATCCTGTATCCACGGGGAGCAGCCTGACTAATTTGAGGCTAATAATCGGATTGCTGGTGATCTGGATGCGTACTTTGAAGCAAATTCAACGCGGGGCTTCGCAAAATGGACGGAACATTGTATTCAAAGAAATCAATGCAAGGTATAATATTCGGACTGCAACGCCACTTTCAAGCTATTCATGGTTGGGATTTGGGTCATAGACACAGACTTCAAGCAAAGTGGGTTAAGTCTTCAGGCAGTTCTAGTTAAGTTGAAGAAGGAAGGTCTTGGTAGTGGTGAGCACAATAGTGCCATCTCACAGGCAGATTTTTCTCCTACTTCAAGATCTCCTGTAACTGAACAAGGATACTCCTAGAGGATTGCAGAACAAAGTTTTCCATTGACATTATGATGTTTTTATGCAATTGCGGGCAAGAAAATCTGCGTTCAATGACGTCAGCAGATTTTAGTGTAGAATGGAAACGGCGAGGGATCAACTTACATAAAGCGCCGCGATCAACTGCCACGATAATCGCGAGGACGACTATGAAGCAGTGGGAAAAAAAAGATAGGATGTAATGCAGTTCCAGGTGATAAGCAATGTCCAGTTGAATCATTTCTGAAATACAGCTCTAAGTTGCATCCAGGTTGTCCACTTTTGCAGACATAAACCCTCGCCATAAAAGTGAAAGTTATTTCTACCAGCGCAGGATGTTCTAAGGTCTACACCAACCATTGTTTTGCGCGCAACCTGTGTCACCCTACTGGAGAGAAAGTGGCTTCGAGAATCGTGACATATGTCGGTGAGTGGGCACCATGGTGAGCAGAGTATAAAGCTTATAGTAAGACGATAATGGTAAATGCGTGAGATGTCCGTAGCTACTAGCCCCACAAGTAAATGCCGTCGCTAGCACGTGATACCCTACAGCCTCAACGGATATTCCAGGCACAAGCACCGCCACCACTAAGCCTACGGCTACCGAGTCTACGGCAAATCATGAACTTCCTGCAGGCCTACCTGATTTCCAACCTATGGATATTCTATTACCCTTCACACGCAAGATAGATCACTACGTGACCTTACCAATTTCACCACCCATTGTTGCAGAGATTTAAATTTGGGTGTTAAATCCACAGAGCTGCACTTTCAATTTCACAATTGTGTGTTGCATATGCACAACATAGATTTGATGTCAACCTGGCAGAATTTTACCTGTATTATGCGTTGCCTTATAACTTTTTGACTTATTTGCAGGCTGCTTGGTGAACTTACTACTGTTTGCGAAAAGATTGATATTGGTGTTACATGTTCAGTTCCGATTGAAATTTTCATAATCGGATTTTTGAATGAAACTGATTCTGGAACTTGAATTCTTTGACTTTTTGCTCTACTTGAATTCCTGGAAAATAACCTCCTTTATATGGTCGACAAAAGGTAAGTACGCTTTTGCTTTCGTTGAAAAATCATAGAACTTGTCATTCTTTTCAATAGGCCTAGGCCCTGTAGATCCAGGCCTAGGCTAGATCTGCTATATAATTATTAAAGACCAGAATCTATTGTATGAGTTAAATATAAAACAAATATTAACTGTGCCTTTTATTTGTGTGATGGTAAAAATATGAGCACAAGGTGAAAGATGGATTGTTCCTTTCACTCGCCTGTGCTCCCTCTAAATGGAACATCCGCTTTCACCTCGTGATCATATTTTTACCATCACACTCATAGTCAGTTAATATTTGTATACCAACACATCCTAGGTCATTCATATTTTGTATACTATACAATTTGTCCACCAGCATACCCAGCAGCCTGGGTGTGGAGGCAGCTGCTCAAGCACCCTGGGGGTTTGCAAAAAATCATACAAATCGGAATCGATTTTTTACTTCCTGAGAGTCCCCGCCCCCCAAGTCCTCCAGGCATGGGTATGAGGGCTTGGAATGTGATCAATTTTCTTCCATGATCATATGCATTATAAATGTGTTATGATTTTGCTTGAAACATTTTGCTTTTTAATCCCCCTGGCTTGAAAAGCGAAGGGGGATTATGCTATGTCAAGGCGTCGGCGCGGCGTTGGCGGCGGTCGTCCAACAAAATCTTGTTAACGCGATAATATGAGACCCATAAGGTTTATGGTGGAGTAACTTGGGTGGTGGGATCGGACTGCATGTCCCTTCATCTGATTAGATTTGGGCGTGCATTGCTAATTAGGGTACCTAATTTGCATAATTATGAGTTTAATTTGGGGTTTTTTACCCAAAAGCTTGTGAAAAAACTATCTGAAGATCCATAAGTCCGATTTTGAGGAACTTGGTGAGGGGTGGTGGGAATCATGTACTCCTCTCGCGCTGATTAGGTTTTTGGCGCATGATATGCTAATTAATAGCTAATTGCATATTTATGGGCTAAATTTTGGGGTATTTTTCAACCCAAAAAACTTGTGAACAACTATCTGAAGATCCATAAGTCCGATTTGATGACACTTGATGGGGGTTGGGGATTCCATGTACCTCCGCGCGTGATTTAGGTTTAAGGTTGGTTGTCTGGGTTTAAGGGGGTTGTCCGGTTTTAAAGGGGTTGTCCGGGTTAGGGGGTTGTCCCGCTTTAAGGTGTTTTGGGGTTAAGCCAAAATCACAGGTTCGATGGTGTGAAAGTTGAGCCACATGGGCTCAAGGGCAGGGATTAGTGGACGATCAAGTACCCTCTATGAAGCTGGTTTTTCTGAACGGGAACAATGGACCAACTTATGTGCTCTTCAAAATTCCCTTAGCAAATACTTTTAGTTTCCTAAACGTCTCGAGCGGCAGTAATACTCTTTCAGTAGCAATTCTGTGAATAGTAACTATGTCGAATTGTTCGTGTAAAATGCAAAAAAGAAGGAAATACTTACTGACACATGCTACAGTCTCACGTTGATCAATGGTTTCTACTCCCTTTGTTTACTATCCGAGATTACAGTATATTCGCAATCATGTAAGCTCACTATTGAGCACGGGTGAACAATTGGCAGCACTGTGTGAAGCCGGAGTGTAAATGGTGTGGTCCATGAGTCATTGGATTGGTGTTACGTATGTGTTATTGTGACTGCTGCTGGTATCAGTCACAATAGCTAGATGATTTGTATGCAGTTGATATAAAAATGTTCTCAGGTAAGTGTATGTGGAATATGCTTGAGGATAATTTGAATCTGATTTTATAGTTGCAAAAAATTGTTTTCTTCTGGAAGACTGGAAAGACATGGCTACAAAGACGTGGCCCCCAACCACTTGTAACTCCTGATCTAGGTAAGTGTCACATCAAGCCCTGCTTTGCAGCAGGGTTGTTGGACAACCAAGGAACACATAATAAGGTTGTCCGCCAGCATTATAAGTTGTTCCTTAACTGCAAAAGTCATAGGAATCCCATAATTTATCCACCTTCATTTGGACCTTAGTGTTTGCTTTATTTGTGGGATTGGCATTTGATTTCCATAGTATTTTACTTCCAAGGTCAAAATAAATTGGTAATCACCTACCATATTTCAAGTAACTGGATAACAAAATTTGTATATTCTCCTTGTAGATGATGCAGAAATTGTTTCTATGGATGCTTTTTCAAAACTTGGAGAAGGTGGAGGACTTGTTGTGGGAGTAACTGTTGCAAAGGTAGGATGTTGTATTCGTAACCATAATGGCCACAACTGGACAATATAATGATTATAGGATTATAAGATGTAATTAGCCAATTGGCAGCATGGGGAAAAGAGCTTAACCTAACACGTCATGGGGTAGTCGGCTATAGAACGTCCGAAGTGCAATAGAAGGCAATACAAACCAAAACATTAGTGTCTCTTGACATCCCACGTGCAATAGCATGCAATCAGTGCCTTGCATTGCCGGTGAGCCGTTTTCCCCGCAGCGGAAAAACAGGAAAAAGCTTTTTAGTCTCGCATGCAATATGCAGCAAAGGTCTCCTAAGGGGAAGACGTCACAGGGGCAAAAGAAAGCAATTGGTTTTCAACGTCTTCTGCAGGTAAAGCGGCCGAAAGTCAATATGAAGCAATGACCGGAATGTATGCTCTACTTCCGGGTTTGCGAATTTGACCTTGACACAATTGCAATTACATGCAATACGAAATTGCATCTCGGACAGGTTAGGGTTAAGGTACATAAAGGGGTAAAATGGTAAGCAGTGGCGTATCTTGGGGGTGCTTTTTCGGGGAAAGAAAGCAGGTGGTATCATGATATAAAACAAATATGGACTGCCTATATTCTTGCAATAGTAAAAATATATCATTTGGTCAAATTTTGACTGTCCCATTTCACACGGCTTCACTTCGTGAAATGGAAAAGTCCAAATTTGACCTCATGATATATTTTTTATTATATAACTCATACATAGATTCTAGTCATTTAATTGGGTTATTTGTGCCACGTGACTATTCAATAGAGTTACCATCATCTCAATGGTCTACAAAATTAACTATTAACGCGTTGATAGTTTTACTATCATATGCCTCTATTTCCACCTGCACGATTTACGTTAATTAAAACATGCCAGCGTGTAAAGCAATGAGCGACAACAAATAAAACGAAGTCTGATGAAGACGTTGTTAGCACGTAATTTCGTATTTTCATCTCCCGTTCCCTACGACTGTACAACGCTATAACAATGTATGGAACTGTGCCAATCCGAAGCAGTGAGTACGATGATTAAAAAAGTTTTCCCTTGCATACTATACATGCGTCCACTGAGCGCCTCCTCGCTTTGCGCAAGTAAATGAATCAGATCTTGTGGATTTAATTGACGAGGCCGATTCAAAAACCAACGCTCCAAATTAAATACGCTTTCAGATTCTGTCAGACTATCCTGTATCCACGGGGAGCAGCCTGACTAATTTGAGGCTAATAATCGGATTGCTGGTGATCTGGATGCGTACTTTGAAGCAAATTCAACGCGGGGCTTCGCAAAATGGACGGAACATTGTATTCAAAGAAATCAATGCAAGGTATAATATTCGGACTGCAACGCCACTTTCAAGCTATTCATGGTTGGGATTTGGGTCATAGACACAGACTTCAAGCAAAGTGGGTTAAGTCTTCAGGCAGTTCTAGTTAAGTTGAAGAAGGAAGGTCTTGGTAGTGGTGAGCACAATAGTGCCATCTCACAGGCAGATTTTTCTCCTACTTCAAGATCTCCTGTAACTGAACAAGGATACTCCTAGAGGATTGCAGAACAAAGTTTTCCATTGACATTATGATGTTTTTATGCAATTGCGGGCAAGAAAATCTGCGTTCAATGACGTCAGCAGATTTTAGTGTAGAATGGAAACGGCGAGGGATCAACTTACATAAAGCGCCGCGATCAACTGCCACGATAATCGCGAGGACGACTATGAAGCAGTGGGAAAAAAAAGATAGGATGTAATGCAGTTCCAGGTGATAAGCAATGTCCAGTTGAATCATTTCTGAAATACAGCTCTAAGTTGCATCCAGGTTGTCCACTTTTGCAGACATAAACCCTCGCCATAAAAGTGAAAGTTATTTCTACCAGCGCAGGATGTTCTAAGGTCTACACCAACCATTGTTTGCGCGCAACCTGTGTCACCCTACTGGAGAGAAAGTGGCTTCGAGAATCGTGACATATGTCGGTGAGTGGGCACCATGGTGAGCAGAGTATAAAGCTTATAGTAAGACGATAATGGTAAAATGCGTGAGATGTCCGTAGCTACTAGCCCCACAAGTAAATGCCGTCGCTAGCACGTGATACCCTACAGCCTCAACGGATATTCCAGGCACAAGCACCGCCACCACTAAGCCTACGGCTACCGAGTCTACGGCAAATCATGAACTTCCTGCAGGCCTACCTGATTTCCAACCTATGGATATTCTATTACCCTTCACACGCAAGATAGATCACTACGTGACCTTACCAATTCACCACCCATTGTTGCAGAGATTTAAATTTGGGTGTTAAATCCACAGAGCTGCACTTTCAATTTCACAATTGTGTGTTGCATATGCACAACATAGATTTGATGTCAACCTGGCAGAATTTTACCTGTATTATGCGTTGCCTTATAACTTTTTGACTTATTTGCAGGCTGCTTGGTGAACTTACTACTGTTTGCGAAAAGATTGATATTGGTGTTACATGTTCAGTTCCGATTGAAATTTTCATAATCGGATTTTTGAATGAAACTGATTCTGGAACTTGAATTCTTTGACTTTTTGCTCTACTTGAATTCCTGGAAAATAACCTCCTTTATATGGTCGACAAAAGGTAAGTACGCTTTTGCTTTCGTTGAAAAATCATAGAACTTGTCATTCTTTTCAATAGGCCTAGGCCCTGTAGATCCAGGCCTAGGCTAGATCTGCTATATAATTATTAAAGACCAGAATCTATTGTATGAGTTAAATATAAAACAAATATTAACTGTGCCTTTTATTTGTGTGATGGTAAAAATATGAGCACAAGGTGAAAGATGGATTGTTCCTTTCACTCGCCTGTGCTCCCTCTAAATGGAACATCCGCTTTCACCTCGTGATCATATTTTTACCATCACACTCATAGTCAGTTAATATTTGTATACCAACACATCCTAGGTCATTCATATTTTGTATACTATACAATTTGTCCACCAGCATACCCAGCAGCCTGGGTGTGGAGGCAGCTGCTCAAGCACCCTGGGGGTTTGCAAAAAATCATACAAATCGGAATCGATTTTTTACTTCCTGAGAGTCCCCGCCCCCCAAGTCCTCCAGGCATGGGTATGAGGGCTTGGAATGTGATCAATTTTCTTCCATGATCATATGCATTATAAATGTGTTATGATTTTGCTTGAAACATTTTGCTTTTTAATCCCCCTGGCTTGAAAAGCGAAGGGGGATTATGCTATGTCAAGGCGTCGGCGCGGCGTTGGCGGCGGTCGTCCAACAAAATCTTGTTAACGCGATAATATGAGACCCATAAGGTTTATGGTGGAGTAACTTGGGTGGTGGGATCGGACTGCATGTCCCTTCATCTGATTAGATTTGGGCGTGCATTGCTAATTAGGGTACCTAATTTTGCATAATTATGAGTTTAATTTGGGGTTTTTTACCCAAAAAGCTTGTGAAAAAACTATCTGAAGATCCATAAGTCCGATTTTGAGGAACTTGGTGAGGGGTGGTGGGAATCATGTACTCCTCTCGCGCTGATTAGGTTTTTGGCGCATGATATGCTAATTAATAGCTAATTGCATATTTATGGGCTAAATTTTGGGGTATTTTTCAACCCAAAAAACTTGTGAACAACTATCTGAAGATCCATAAGTCCGATTTGATGACACTTGATGGGGGTTGGGGATTCCATGTACCTCCGCGCGTGATTTAGGTTTAAGGTTGGTTGTCTGGGTTTAAGGGGGGTTGTCCGGTTTAAAGGGGTTGTCCGGGTTAGGGGGTTGTCCCGCTTTAAGGTGTTTTGGGGTTAAGGGGATTGTTGGGGTTTAAGGTGTGTTGTCTGGGTTAAAGGGGGTTTTCCGGGTTTAAGGGGGGTTGTCTGGACTTAGGGGGATTGTTGGGGTTAAGGTGGGGTTGTGTCCGGTTTAAAGGGGTTGTCCTGGTTAAGGTGGGTTGTCTGGGCAGTCTTAAGGGGCGTTTTGTGGTTTAAAAGGTGGTTTCACGGATTTAAGGGGGGTTGTCCAGGTTTAAGTAAAGGGGGGGTTGTCCAGCTTTAAGGGGGGTTTTTGGGTTTAGGGGGATTGTTGGGGTTTAAGGTGGGCTGTCTGGGTTTAAAGGGGGTGTCCGGGTTTAAGGTAGGGGGGTGTCGGACTTAAAGGGGGATGTTGGGTTTAAGGTGGGTTGTCCGTGTTTAAAGGGGTTGTCCCCGGTTTAAATGGGGGGTTTGCTGGGCTTTAAGTACAGGGGGCTTTTTTGTGGTTTAAAGGTGGTTGCAGCAACTAGTTTAATGTGGGTTTGTCAGTCTATCCTCCCGCCCGGTTGGTTGTTGGGTTTCAACGGGGGGTTTTTGGGGTTTAAGGGGTTTTGTGGCCTCATACTACGCGTATGCCTTCGCCTACGTGCCCCCATGCATGCCATGCGCGATCTGCGCGCATGTGCGTCTGCATTGCGCGGTACGTTGCACATGCATTGTCCGGGTTTAAAGGGGGGGGTTGTCTGGGCTTAATGGGGCTTGTTGTGGTTTTAAGGTGGGTTGCACGAGTATAAGGGTTCAAGGGGGGTTGCCCAGGTTTATGGGTTGTTGGGGGTTAAGGGGATTTTTGGTATATAGGGGGGTATTTGCAGCTGAGTATTTAAAAATTTGTAACCGCTCCATCCCCGCCAGGGGGATTTAGCGTTTCGAGAACCGCGACGTGTTTTTTTATTCTTCTGATAATTAGGACACCGCGAACAAGCAGCACTACTTCAATGTGTACTGTCCATGGGAAAAGGATTCAGCATATAACTTGGAGAGCGTTGCACGTAAGTTTGAATGCAATCAATCAGTTGCTGCAGCCTTAAAGCGTTATAAAGTTTGTTGTAGATAGGAAGCGGGAGTAATGTGTCATGTGAGAGCAAGAGATGTCTTGGGCAGTTAACTGCCATGTGTACTCTTTCAATGTGTGTACTAATGTAAATTAGTAATGAGTTCTTGTTCGTAATATGTAAGTCCAATGATGGTCTATGGTAGACAATTAATAGGCAAAGACGCCACTTAGTGAGCTAATCTTTAGTTAGACAGGAGACTTGTCTTGTTAAAGAATGAATTCATTTTAATATGTTAGATACCCCAGTACAGATATAATCTGATGAAATATTAAACATGAAAGGTATGAAATATGACGACGTTCATCATACGGGATTACTCTTAATCTGGTTCTGTTTGTCAGTATTCTTGCGTGATTCAGTTGATCAGATCACACGGGGGATGCATCTGACAAATTGTTCTAGACTTAGTGCATCTTTGTAGGTCCCCTTTGCAGTGACTTCATAGTCCACTTTGTGGTGACTGAATGATTTGTCACCAAGTGTAATGTAGGGCTTACTCCAGTCCAAGCCAGCAAGTGGTTCTTTAGACCTAATGTCACAGCAATAGAATTTAGTAACAGTGATGGGACCATGAAGTAGCTGTTATCAAGGTGGTCGATCGGGTCACCCACCTTTAAGATGTGCCAAAATATTATCAATGATTCTTCATTGAGCTACCCACGGTTGTGGAAGTTAATTTTTGTTTTTATGGGCCGCCAACTTTTTATAGCTGGCAGGACCACTTTGCAATCCTTTGGCGTTGTGAATGTATGTGTGTGAGTGTGTGGTGTGTGTGTGTGTGTGTTGGTGTGTGAGGGTGTATGTATGTGTGAGTGTGTGCACTAAAAATGTTAATTTAAAAAAAAATGACCTCAATTGAAAAGTTGAAGTTCAATTGGAACCAAACTGTAATCATAGTTGCATACGATTCTGATCCTGGTAACAGTGCTACCTGTCCAGGGCCAGAAATTGTCCGGCGGCGCTTTCTCTAAACCGTCCCCCCATCGGGTTTCTGATGCCCCCAAATTAAAAAATTAGAATGAAAAAAGACCTACAAGGGCGTAAGCTCTGGAGGAGCTAATGCGTGGCCATCCACACATGCTGCTGCCTGATGGTGCCCAAAGCTAGGCCAAACACCCGAAAACTTCGGGATGGCCATCAGGAAAGGGAATCCAGTTTAAATTATCTTTTGATTCAGTAAATCCTACACAGCAGTAAGCCTATTGCTGAATGTGAATGAGGTGAATCAGGCCACCCCCGTTTAGCGGGGACCAAAAGGATTTATAACTTAGGTTTAACTAATAATGACGTTCTGCTTCTGGCGAATTAATATCCTTTTGTCTCGCCTGAAACCTTTGTCCGGCAGAGCGAGACTTAGAATCACTTTTATGTTGTCTGTCGACTGACTGTCGGTCTGTGTTCATGCTGTCTGTCTGTCCGAGCCGTTTTCACTGCTTGTGTACAATTAATCTGAGTCGTATAGGGCTACGATGGGGTAACTGGGTGGGAAAGGAGCGGGTCATGAGTTCTCGACTTGATAGATTGGGCGTTTAAAATATGCTAATTAAGTATCTAATTTGCTTAATTTACGGAAAATGTTCCTGCAAGGGCTTTGTACAGTTATCAGGAGTTCCGTTAAGGCGTATAATGATTTAACTTGGGGAAGGGAGCGGGCGGAGAGGAGTTCTCGAACCTGATTAGATTTTGGGCGAATTTAGGGCAAATTAAGTTATGCAAATGAGCTCATTAATATGCAAATATCAGCGTAATTGCTATTAATTTGTAAACAGTAAAAATCGGATACACAAAAATTCCTTCATGCATGAAAGCCTATCATGGTGCGATCTTTTTTGCAATTTGAAAGTGTGTGTGATATATGCCCCTTACCCCGGCCCGCTAGGTATGTAAATGAGCAATTAAATATGCATTAATGCTGGTATCTCTGAACAGTACAGGATAGGCAAAATTCTTCGCTACATGAAGAATACTATGTCATGATCTTTTGTTGTGAATCCGAATTGGGTCAATAGTGGCCATTTGGGCATTCTTTCTTTAAAATTGCCAATAAGTGTCTAATGATAATAAGGAAAAAAAAAAAGGCTGTGGTACAAGTTTTCAGGAGTTGTAAGCGTTATAATGATTTAACTTGGGGGAAGGAAGCGGGGCTGAAGAGTTCTCGACCTTTTCCGATTAGATTCTGGGCCTATTTCGGGCAAGTTAAGTATGCCAATGACTAATTAATATGCCAAAAATCAGCGTAAGTTTGATAACGCCCATTGAAACGGTAATCGGTACACAAATTTCCACTGCATTGAGAGCTATATGGTGAATATCTTGCCATTGAAATGAGTGATAGATGCGGCTTAGGTGTGTAAATGAGCTAATTAAATATGCATATTGCTTGTATTGCGAAAGGTTTCATCGGATATATATAGGGCAAAATTTCTTCACATACGTGAAAGACTAGTCTGGCATTCATCTTTTGTGTGAAGATATTAGGTCAAAGCTGCATGTGGGCCAATTAAAAGGGCATTGTGTGTTACAATTGACCACCTAATTATGCGTAATTGCTGTTATAGCTGAAACAGTACATTGGATGTGCAATATTTCTGGGACAAGGGATAGAAGGGGGGGGAGGGTGGAGGGCCGGGAGGGCGGCGGCGCGAGGGGGAGGGACGAGGGAGCTGGGGGGGGCGGAGGGTTATTGGGCGGGTACCGATGGGGCCCGACGCGGTGGGTCAGGAGGGGGGGGAGGGGAAGGGGGAGGCGAGGGGGCGGGGGACGGGGAGGAGAGAGGGAGGGGGGGGAGGGAGCCCAGGTTACTGGGGCTGGGGGGAGGGGGAGGGGGCTTTAGCGGCAGCAGGGTGGGAGGCCGGGGGGGGGCAGGGGAGGAGCCGGGGAGGGGGGATGGGGGGAACTGCGAGTCGGCAGGGAGTGGAGGTGAGTGGCGGTCAGCCGGGGGTGCGCAAGGGGGACACGGGAACGGGGACGGGGGGGGGGGAGGCCGGAAGGGGCGCGGGGGGATGATGCGCCGAGAGGGGGAATGGTCGGCGGGGAAGGTCGCGGGTGAAGACTCAGGGAGGGGGGGGGCGAGGAAGGGAGACGGAGGGAGGGGCGGGGGGCGGGTGGGGACCCGGGAGGGGGGGGGGGGAAGGCGGGGGGGGATCGGGATGGGGGGGCGCCGGCACCCACGGGGGGAAAGGGTACCCCCCGGGGGCGGGTGGCGAGTAGTGGGGTGGGAGGGGAGGCCGGTGCGGGGGGGCAGCCGGGGGGGGGAGGGGGGGTGGTGGAGGAGGGGGTGGCGGGGGATGGGGGGGGGAAGGCGGTGGGGGCGGGGGATGGGAGTGGGGGGGAGGGGGATCACTGGGCGGGGGCGTGGTGGAGGGGGTGGGGTGGGATGGACCGGGTGTGGTGTGGAGGTATACCCCCATGGTTGGGGAGGGTCGTGGGAGTGGGGAGGGGGTGTTGGGGAAGGGGGAGGTGGGGTGTTGAAGGGTTGTTGGGGTGGGGTGTATGTTGGAGGACGGGGTGGGGTTGTTGCAGTGGGCGTGGGTTGTTGAAGTGGTGTTGGGGTGGGTGTTGGGGAGGAGGGGTGGGGGTGTTGTTGAGTGGTGTTAGGGAGGGGGATGGGTGTTGCAGTGTGTTGGGAGGGGGGGGGTGTTGCAGTGGGTTGGGCGAGGGAGTGTGGCAGGTTGGTCGTGTTGGGGAGGTGGTTGTTGCGGTGTGTTGGGGTTTTGCGGTTGCATTGTGTGGGGAGGGGGTTGAGGGTGTTGAGGGGGAGGGGGTTGGTTGTTGCGGGGTGTTGGGGAGGGTGTTGTGGAGGGCGGTGGTGGTGTTGTTGCGGTGTTGGGGAGGGGGGTGGGCTGTTGAGGGGGTAGGGGAGGGTTGGGTTTGTGCGGTGGTGTTGGGGAGGGGTGTTGAGGGTCGCCGGGGGGGGGTGGGGGTGGTGGGGGGGCACGGGGTGGGGAAGAGGGGGGGGGGCGTCCGGGTGCGGTTTGGCTGGGTTGCTGGGTTGGCCGGAGGGGGTGCGGGTGGTGGGAGGGGGTGGGTTGGTTGAGAGTGGGGGTTGGGTGGTTGAGGCTGGTGTGGGGAGGGGTGTGGAGGAGGTGCTTGGGGAGGGGTGTGGAGGGGTGTTGCGGGGTGTTGGGAGGGGCTGGGGTGGGGTGTGTTAGGGTGTGTTGGGGAGGGGCGTGGGGGGTGGGTGTTGGAGGGGCGGGGGTGTTGTTGTGGAGGGGGTGGGGGTTGGTTGATGGGGGTGGTGGATGGGGGGGTTGTGTTGCGGTGGCGTGTGGAGGGGTGGGGTTTGTTGCGGGAGGGGAGTGGGTGTTTGGGCGGGTGTTGGGGGAGGGGGCGGTGGGGTGTTGCGGTGGTGTTGGGGAGGGGGTGGTGTTTGTGTGGTGTTGGGGAGGGGTGGGTGTTGGAGAGGGGGGTGAAGGTGTTGCGGGCTTGTTGGGGAGGGGTGTTGGGGGTTTGGGAGGGGGGCGGGGTGGGGTGTTGTGATGTGTGGGGGGAGGGGTGTGTGTGAGGGCGTGGGGTGTTGAAGGTGTGGGGGGGTGGTGGGGTATTGGGGTGGTGGTGGAGGGGGGGGTTTTGTTAGAGGATTGAGGGGGGTTTTGGGGTGTTGGTGGTGGAGGGGGGAGTGGAGGTGTGAGGGTTGTTGGGGACGGGGGTGGTGGGGTGTTGTTGCGGTGGTGGTGTTGGGGGGGGAGGAGGGGTGGGGGTTGAGGGGGGGTGGTTGAGCGGGTGGGGTGTTGGGGAGGGGGTGTGGTTGTTTGGGGGTGTTGGGGAGGGGGTGGGGCTGTTGGGGAGGGGAGTGGGGTGGTTGCGCCGGGTGTTGGGAGGGGGTGAGGTGTTGGGGATGGGGGTGGGGGGGTGTTGCATAGGGGTGGGGTGTTCGTAGGGTATTGGGGGGAGGGGGTGGGGTGTTGGGGAGGGGATATCTGCAATCCTCAACTGTAATCTGCTTGCACAACTTCTTTGGGAACACTCTACTTGTACAGTGCAATAGGTGTGTGCTCTTTGTCTTACAGCTATACGCGAAAGCAGGCGAAACTTGTGGTTCGTAGTAAACCGCCTTGTAAAGGGTAAATTACCTGACATCAGGATATGCTTTGAAAGTTTGTGATTTGAATCAAGATGTACATCTGATTTTTAACAGAATTTTATGCGGTGAGTATGCAGTGGGAAAGGGGGAAACTGTGTTTCTTGCTGAGTGGAAGCGTGACAAAAAGGTTCACCTTTCAAGAGGTAATCACCTGGCACCCAAATGTGCATTATCAGTCGAGGGAATGATCAAATACGCGAAATCGCGAGGGCTGTGTCTTCTCAAGACAAGCATGATTCACTACTAACACTGATATAAAATATGTAGGACAACCACGGGTGTAGAGTTGACCAATTGTTCATGGGCATTGGTGGGTATTTGGTTTATTTTACTGCAATGATCACTTCCAAAATAAAGCTACAAATAATAATTGTTCATGCTCCATGCACTCAATGGTCTATTGTTCTTGGCACAGCATGTACAGTAACAAAGAATTTAAATGTCTCAGTTCAATTCTTTCATTCAGTGAGTAGACAGTGGTCATCACAGGTGTACAGCACTGCTCCATATTGGGAAATTCCCCTCAACTGATTATAGTTGATTGTAATTGCCAAATGGCCTCAGGATAAAATAAAAAGGAATTCTAATAAATCAAAGCAGAATTTTTGAGATCTGATCTGTTACATAGTTAAATCAGCGTTCTTATATTGCTAAATTAAATGCTGTTCCTTAAGGTGCATCAAAAACCCCTCATTTCAAAATTTTCTTTGTATAAAGTGTGCCACTTGTAAAAATATAGTAACCTCCATTAAATAAATTCATTTGGCAGTCGGGGGGGGGGGGTCTTGAGCTAGTTATGTTATTTTCAAAAGTGGCACACTTTAAACGACACTATCAGTGATTTGCTTAAATTAGAAAATCGAAAAAAAAACAAATATTCAACAATCAGGATTTTTTGCAGTAGGTAACAAGTACAGGATCTAACATACCTGCAATGATAAGGACAGAAGCAAACCTAATAAGGACAGAATCGGAAATTTTAGTCAGTACTGTCCGTTCGGACAATTACTTTACAACACGTAATTGAATGGGGGAATTTATCATAAGAACCACCTTTTTGCCCCCTTTTTCTTCCTTTTTGTCAATTCTACCGGTGGAAAAGGTAACGTATGAGAATTCAACAGACTTATCCTTCAAATTGAAGCTATTCCTGCAATTTATTAAATATTTTTCAAATACTGATCAGTGTCTTTAGAATAGGACAAGAAAATTGATGACATGAAGGGCATCTGATGCTCCCTACTGTTATAAGTATAATTTTTATACATTTAATTGATTTGAATCTGAAGTATTAGACTTGTGGTCGAGTCATTGGCAATCAAACAATTTACATGCTGTGAAGGCTAGAAGCTTTCCTTTCCTTGAAAATCATGCTATGCTACAGTCTCTAGATGAATGACAATTGTGTGTGTATCCAGGTGAAGTATAGCAGAAAGTGTGCATCAAAAAGTATCCTGACTAGGAGTGACAGTGCAAAATGTGTTATTGACTGAAATTGACCTTTGGTGTCGAACTACCGAGTGTTGTAGGATGGGCTTGATTGTTAGCGGAGATAAAAATTGTACGAACAACAGCTACACTTGAGGACCTGGGGATAGTTTTAGTTCTGTGGGAAAGATTTTAGAGTGCTATCGTTCAAAACAAGAACGACTTAATTAAGAAGAAAGAACAATATTTGAAGGAAAACATGATAGGAAAAAAGAAAATTTGGTAGGTGCAGGAAAAATGGGCAAACTAACCAAAGGATATGGACTGAATAGAAAGAGTATGCGAGAGGGCAGAAAAGGTTGGCCAATTTGTGGGTAGAGTGAGATTAAGGTGGTTTGGTTGGCAATGTTTTGAGAGTGATTTATAACTCCTTGGTGCTTCATTATCTCTTCATATTTACCTGGTAAAACAACTCTGCTATGTCTTCTTGGGGCAACCAGGAGAACTTTCTGCCATTTCTTACCACATTTGAAATGACACTGTCTGCAAAACCACATTACATGAAGGAGTCTAGCCTAAAGGTCTTCACGTTAGATGGACACTCCAGTCTGTGAGCTCAACTGGAGCTCAAGCTTCACTTACTACTTCCATGTGCACACCACAAACATTCAAATTTGTGTACTGTGTTTCCAAATGTTTTAACGAGTTCACTTTACCAATTTTATAGGTTTGCACCTAATAATATCAAACACTGGAATTATATCCAGAAAGGGAATTTGACCTTGCCATTTTCGGAAGGAAAGAGAAATAATCCATCACCAATTCCGGAGCATCGTGCACAGAGAAAACATTGCCGGAGTTTGAAGATCTGGCAAAGGCATGTAAGTTACTTGAAAAGTTCACATTAGTAATTTCACAATCAAAGTGAATTAACCTTATATCGACTGACATGTGTGAAACAAATTAAGGTGTTAGATGGTTAAAGTGCATACTTCCACATCAGCCATGCATCCCTCCCTGTCTTGCAATGATTACATCGCTTGTATTTGCTTTCTACATTTCAGTGCCTTTGTGGATGGACATCAAAACACAATGGTGAGGCATGAAAGAGAAAGAATCACAGCTGTTGGATGTCAGAATGGCTTTCTCAGAATATCTTTGTCTCACTGAAATCAAATGGTAAGCAAAATGCCAACACAGGTTGTATTATATTATACTATGCTTGAGAAAGGGAACTTGTGTTGGGAATGGGGGATTTAAAAATGCCTCTGGGTGAGTGTCGTGCTGTGTGTGTGCATCCCACGCGGATATTCTTTGGATCTAAGCACGTGTGGGTGTCTGGTCATCTTCACAACATAGATGTATCTCAAGTTAGGCGGTGGGCTGGATTCGAAGTGGGTCATGGGTATGGGTCAAGGTCAAAATAGGGTTAAATGTGGTCAAATAGCGTTTGTTTAATTGCTATCACTTGAAAACACAACAATCTTTTGATCTAAGCAAGTATGGGTTCCATCTTTGCACCATAGATGTACTAAGTAGGCAGTGGATGAGTCGGGTGGGTCATGGGCTTGGGCAAATGTCAAATGGCAAGTCAAAAATGGGGTTAAATTGCTAAAAACTTTGTCAATTGTGGGAGGATTGTAAAATCGTTGTGAAAGTTATTGCAACTCCATTGGCAGCAGTTTCGAAAACCACTTACTTCCATCACAATCCTCATATGATCGTAAAGTTTTATATTACTTTTCCTCCTTTTTGTACATGACGGGCAGGGGACCTTGTGGTTCGAGGACCCTCTTGTTTTAATTTCAAATTGGAAGGCATTTTACATAAAAATGCACGTGAATTAGTAAACAGTTAACTAAATCAATCATCTTGGATTACAGAGGTTACTCCGAAGAGAAAGTGGGAACTCCGCCATGACGGTCCAATTACATGTGTCACGCTTTCCAATCACAGTCACATCAAAAGCACCACATTTGGCCAAATTACAGCAGCTGTATGGGTTCAGAGCTGTTGAAGATAAACATACCCAAGATGCATATCCATTTACTTGTGACCAGTGCATTGGAGGTAGCTGTTGTTTACAGGTAAGAACGTGTCCTGTAGGATAAGGTAAGAGTGATGTGGCAGGTGTTGTTTATTGGAAATATGTAGGGAAATAGTCAGTTTAAATGAGAACTGATTGAAGATATGTAATGATTGTCACTTTCACTCCGATGAGGAAAAGTATACACAATACTTAAGACATGAACATGATTGGCTCCATGACAAGAGGAATTATTAATTTTTATGGAGTCAGGGCAGATAAAGAACAAGATCATTAGCATGCAAATGTTAGAATAGGTTTAGGGTTGAGTTGTGGTGGTAAAATCCTTCAATTGTAGAGGAGGGGGAGGAAGCCTGACCATTGATTGATTCTCAAAATATTACGACAATTGCAAATCTTGCAACACCAGCCTAGGAGAGTTTTCTCCGGCAGCGTAAATTCCATTGTTGCAAAATTACCTTGATTTTGGGGACAGTGATGGAAAACAATTCCCAGCCTTACTTTCACTGGGGTAATGAGAAAAAACTGTTAAACTCTCTTCCAATAACAAACGTTGCACTTTAAATAAAGAGTGTTGTTCCCAGAGCGATTTATATCATGTTTTTTTTATATTATTTTAGAATATAGCCACTGATAATAATGATTACATGATTTTATTCAGGCATGCTAGTTAAAGAGGGATCCAAAATAAGACGAGGGTACTACCAGAGAGTGATCTCTATGACTGCGCCTTGTGGCATGTATAGCTGAGTATAGACGTGGATGGGCAGAATGAATACTCCTAGGCACTTATGGCCAGGTAAGAAACAGCCTCTTCTCTCTTATTGAATTACATTTTACAGTTTTTGTAAGGAACTAAATCATTATTAAAAGTAAGAGATTCATATGTCAGGTGACAAAAGATCTTTTGACATCAGTGTCATAGTGGGCAGTGGGGTTTGACCCCACCCTTTTTATTTTACCCCCACCCTTCTTTTACTGACGGCACCCTTCCTTTATACGAAAATTCGGACCCCCACCTTTGTATCAATCGCCAAGCAAAATTGTTTACTGTAAACAGTAACATAAAAATTCCATCACAGCATTTGGCACATGATGTGCACTGTATAATAAAGGAAAATATATATCCTATTAATATTAATAGTTTTTGTTGGCCATATCCAAATTATACAGGAAGTTACAAAAGTAGGCAGTGGTGTTAAACCCCATCCCTTTTATATTTTACCCCATCCCTTTTTACAGAAGCACCCTTTATACTGAAAAGTTTTGTCAGCCCCCCACCCTTTAACTGATTTTCAGGATTTCCAACACCACCTGTAAAAAGGGTGACTGACCCACAGTGTGTTTGTTTCAAGAAGTGAGTGGTGATTGTGACTTTCACGCGCTCTCTTATTGCAATATAAAATACCACAAAATTAACACTAAGACTACATCCCATAAGTTGCAAAAACATTACAGTGGAGAATTAGATTTTGTTATTAACTATTCCACTGGCTCAAAAGCCATTGGGCGATTATTGCAACAGCAAAAAGTCTCTGTATGGGTGTTCCATTTGGGTTCAGGTTTTTAAAGTTGTGTTGCTTATTCGATTTCGGTTAGGTTAAAGGTTGCAACGAGGATAGATTGTTACATATATAAGGTTGTCCCCTAAAAAAAATTGAAAGTGGATTTTGCCCTGACTTGAAAAGCTTTCTATCCAAAATAACCCCATCTGGAAAGGATTAAGCTGAGAAATGTTTTCTTTGGTATAAAAAAATTGAACTTTCTAATTTCGTCTAGGAGCAAATACGAAATTCAGCATATGTTTTGTATGAAAAGATAAGCAAATCAGAATCATTTTTTCTGAATTTAAGATTTTCTGTAGCCAAAATACAAGGTAAAGAAAAGAAATCTATGGAGTCTAGTCTATATGAAATTACTATTATGAACAATAGTGGGAGCCTCAAAAAATCTCTCTCGTTGCACCTTTAAACTTGGTTAGCTTGACGAAAAAGGTGAACACTTCTACCAGATTCCCATGTACCAAATTTGATTGAAATTGGTATGTGGGTCATGAGTGCTAGTTTTAATACGGGCACTGTGTCATCATTAGTTGTGCATATTAATGAGGTCATTTGCATATTGCTCTGATGGCTCATTACTAAAAAAAGGTGAATTCTACCTTATTCGAGTCAAAATTTGATGAACTTGGTATGGGGGTAGTGGTGTTTGCAAGTAATACCCATGCACTGTGTCAATATGTGGTGCGATTGGGAAAAACCCGCCACATGGTGGGAAATTTATATTTTGAGTTTTTACTATCATGCAGAGTTCGAACTATTAAGTTTCCATAACTGTTTCTCTTCGTCTTTGATACGCACATCCAAAGTTACGCCTCATACAATCTGACAAAATAAAGTACAAATAACAATTTTTTTTAGCTATTGTCCTATTTTTTTCAAAAATGTCTGTCGACAGCGGCGGACTGGCGGGTTTCCCATATCACATCACAATCCTATTGGTGCCATTTTAAATGAGCTCATTTGCTCCCCACCAGGGGATCTTGCAAGTTTTAACTTCAGTATTTGTTTACTTTCAATGTTCCTGTGTTGTGCTTGGAAAATTTTACCCTCATAAGAAAAAATTTGCTATTATTAAATAAAAAAATGTCATTTTGGTCAATAGAGGGCACTATAAAAAATGCAAGTTAAGGGCTTTTTCGTGACCTCTGTCAATAAGTCCCACTAATATTTTGTTTTGATTTTGCGTGGTGGACGGATCTAATCATGCCCTACTTAGAGTAGGTGTCAAAAAGTGGCCATCTGCTGATAATTTTCCAAAACACAACATCATTGGAATATGATTGAAGAGCTGTGTGATTTTGATTACATGTAATTGGGAAAAAACTATGCAGTGTCGTGCTCTATAAAGCAAGCTATGTGTGGTGAAAGCAATCTTTTTGATGTAATAATAAGTATCAGTTGACCCTGCAATAAGACCTGCAGGTAAAAAAGAGCATACAAATTGGCACACTTAGAATGGTTATAACCTATTGTCTGTAATGAATGCTCCCCCTTTAATTAATTACCACAGGGTTTTTGTTGACCAAATGTTAAGAAAAAAAATATCAAAAATCATGCCATACATGCAAGTAAACAATGATAAATAACAATCATGATTGCTAAATTGATGGCAAGATTTACCAGCCTGAACTGTCTATGTGTTGCTTTGAATCACCTTGTACATTGTCAAATTAAATAGGTTGTCTTGATAAGCATAGGTTCCATAACACTAGGACCCACCACGTAGGCGAAATACAGTGAAAGCTACAGTAGGGGATAGTCTTCTGGTAGATCAGCATGTTACTTCCCTACTCCACTCTTTTAAATGCCGAGTGTCTGACAGAATGGAAGTAGGGTACGGGGTACCATTTTTAAAGTCTTTGGATGACCCGGCTGGGATTTCAAACCACGCGACCTCCCGGACTGTGCAGCCGAAAGCTTTAACCACTAGGCCAGCGTCGGTTACATTGTCAAATTGAAAAAAATAGATATTGCTCGTGATAAGCATAGGTTGAGAACATTAACATATGTTAATCAGTACGGTCTCTTTTCAAAAATACCGCACGATTATCGGATATACTGGTATATCGAGATGGAAGTTGAGAATGCGGACACATAGGTGTAATAAGCGAGGAGCAATGCCGAAATAGGGGTTCGAGGCGGGGTCGGGGGGGTAAAATAGTTGCGGCGGTGGTACGTAGATAGACGCAGAAAGAGGAATGTCGTCGCCGTCATTTCTGCATATTATTGGTTGAATTTGTGATGTGCTTATTTACTACAATGGTAAGATAAATTAGAATCAAGAGTATAACATAGCATATAGCAAAACACTCGCACTATTGAATTATTTATGAACTGTAGAGATATCTACTTGGTAAAATATGATATTAAAGATTGATAAGTTTAAATAATGCCAAATCGTTACCACTATACCTTTGCCGAACTCCGGTGGTGAGACTTGCTTGCTCGATGCTCCTGAACTATTAACGTTTTAGCGGATTATTAACGGTGGTGAGTTAAACCTTTTGTTTCCTGAGAAAACATCAAACCAAATATCAATCGATGGGCGTATAAGATGGTGGTAGTACCACAACAGTTTATGAAAAGCTAGGGTTTTACATTTAGGTTTACTTGCACGTGTTTGTAAACATCGTAGTGTCGTTAGGTAATACTCTATAATCATAATGCGATTGTCATATTGGCCTTATAACATTTTGTGTATGTATTTAAAGCATGGTGTTCTTCACTTGTGATGGGAAAGTTGAGCAATTGTTATAAATGTATAACCCATCACAATGATCAAATTGATCCCAAAAACTTGTTGATTTCTTATAAAAACATATAAGTTAAAATTTAAAAAAATGAATTTTTGCCATACTTAGGGCCTATACATAAATGCATGTGTTATGTACGCCTACATTATAATAGTCTCTATGTTTATGGGCAATTGCAAGTTGGTGCGAACATCGCAGTATTGATAGATCGGGGTTGCCCTTTAGGAATACGCTACTCAAGAAGTCCTTTTGTGCGAAGATCGCCTTTGCCATTAGTGACGGATCAAGGTTGCAATCGCCTTTGAGTGCGAAGTCGCATTATTTTACAAGATGGAAGCTAATATTATTGTTTATATGAATATTGTTTTCGACATTATCATTATTCAAATTTTCAACTGATTCTTTCATTAGACAGACGCCTTTGGTGTGGAACGGATTTGGCCGCATTTTTATATTTGTCGGTTTTTTTTTACCTGGTTAGTATGGGCCTACCGCGCATTGCTTACCACGCTTTTTTTTTAAAACATATACTGAGTTCAAGCAATGGACCTAATTTACTACAAGCATTTATTTTTATCAAGAGTAGGTGTAATACTACTACTAATAATAATAGGCCCTATTACTACTACTACACTGATACTTATGGTACTACCTACTACTACTACTAGGTACTACACTACTACTACCTACGCTACACTACTACTAAGGATGACGACTAGTACTACTATACTAAAATAATCCTAAAATGATACTTAGTGGGAAATCTTAAGTTATTCCTTAGGTTATGAGCTCGTTGATTAAATTAATATTCATATCCTTGTTTTCTACTTCATGTGTAAATTAAAATATTCAAGTAGTTTGACAGAAAATAAACACAAAAATGGAAACCTTAAGGGGAAATAATTCATATATTACATTGTTATGCGTCCCCAACATACAGTGCAAAAAATATTTTCTTAAAATAATAATATTAAATGTTTATACGTTTACTTCAGGTGCATCATGGATGGGGACTGATGAGCCTATGCGAGATCGCGGCGGCCAAATTGCAGCTGGGTGTAGATGTTCAAACCATGATAAAAGTAAACCAACGGGACCATAGGATGCATTTGAACAGCTTCAGATAAGGGAATTGCTAAGAAGGAAATAGATACTCTCCTTTCGAAAGGGCTTCTTGAACCATGTAATTCCAAAGGAAAGCACAATGAAGGGGAGAATATGTAACACATGTCTTAGCAAGAATTTCCTTCTAAATACAAAAACGGCATTAGAAGAACCGTTTTTAACGTGGGGTCTGGATCAGATAAATGTAGCGATGCCCTCCACAAAACGCTAGCAATTTCAGTGAAGGTGAAAGAGCTAAACAACATTGCAATATAGTAGCAGAGCTTGTCAAGAAAGACGTCACTAAATTATACAAGAATGGAAGTCCTACAATGGAACACTTTCTGCAATAATCCCGGGTTTGGCTCGAGGGTCGTCCACATAATTGGAAAACTTGTATCTTCAATATGTGGTATTGACCCAAAGGATGAGAAAAAAGAATATGGTACTCGCAAAGGCAACTTCGAAACAAATTTTACCACGGTAGAATTCAAAAATCGTCTTGCCGCTGCATTTACAAAACCACTTTGTTATATTCTTTGGATCTAAAAGTAGGATGCAGTGACATTGAATTGTGCGTATGTCCCAGGATCTTCCTACAGTCTGTGAATCAGTTTTAGGCAGTCAAAGTGGTTTGAAGAGATCCCAATGCCGAAGGGGCTATCGTTTATGTTCAGTTTTAGCCTACGACAATAATCCGTAATCGGAAAAAAAAACTCATATTAGATCGGAGAAAGCACGATACCTACAAGTGTCATGACGAGTACATCGTACGCTCACCTCGATGCTTCATGGACAAAAATTCAGTGAGGAAGCGGCTGTGATGCCAACACACAGGATTGTGGGTCCCTTTGTCGGATGTAAAAAAGGAGATTGCATGAAATTTCACAAGAAGCAGAATATTGACCAAAAATATTTTATGAAATCGAAATGCACACTGGGAAGAATTGTTTAAATAAGTTGATCAGCCAGCAAGGTACGAACCAGCACAGCAAACTGTAACGATTTACATTGAAAATACTTAGAAAAAGTGTCAGAAATTGACAACGAAAAGGTAGTTCTGAAGTCGTGGTTTGAAAACGAAGAGGACATATAGAGTATGTCGCACATGCCGACTGTGATGGCCACCTAGTTAAACCTGATCCCCCAAGTATAATTGAATGAAAAAGAAACAAAGAGAAAATGTGCAAAAGGACCCACTATGTGCATGAAAAAGGAAAGTAAAGGAAAGTAAAAGTAAATCCCAATGAATGTTGAAGTGAAAACTGGGGAGCCAGACTTTTTAAACCCCAATTCATACGATACAATTTTGACTCTCATGCAAAATATTGCGGCGGAACCGGGGGTGGGGGGGTGTTCAAACGGTAGGAGGTGGATGAAGACGAGAGTGGATATTTTTGGAGTGTGATGGCTTGCCATATATAAAAAATCACGGTTGATTTGATTGACAACATCTACACTTGCAAAAGTTGTAGCAATCATGTTATGGCGAGAGGACAAGTTCAAATTGTGAACACCCTGTACATATCCACTAGCGCCCATGATGATGATTGGGAACATGCAAAGAGAATTCGATGGGTGTGCCGATTTTGGCTTTGCATCTAGAAATGAATGCGGCTAGGGCAAGAGATTTCTGAGTTTGACAACTGGGACGTTTCGTTAGTCAATGGCATTATCGGTTGGCTTTGAAAGTCCGAAGGCCCAATATTATTTGAAAGAAAGGTTCCAATCATCACAAGACTATGGAACTTTGACAAATTTTATATGTAGCGATTTACCGGGAATTACTATACCGATGATGTAAAGTACTCTTTGTTTAGGGGAGTGTGCCTACAGTGAAAGGATATGGGCATGGAACGAGACAAGACAACATGCAAATGTCAATTACAAATGCCTACTTTAGGGCATTGACTACGTTACAAGTTGTTTAAGATTTCAACACTTCTTTAACAAAATAAAGTCTAATGTAAAACTCTTTATTTCATAACAAGTGTAAGTGTCCTTGCAGAGAAACTTAAAGCCATTAAACTTTCTATGTAAACAAGACTAGTAATTGTAGTATCAAACCATTCACAAAAATGTTCCACACATCATGCAAAAATTCAAACTACAATAAAAAATAGTAAACATTTATTGTCTGCACAAAAGGTGCAGAATCCAACAATGACCAGCACTGAAATCACTCTTCACTTTGCCCTGGGCATTGAGATGCTATCTTTTCCAATTTTCTTTTTTCGGCCATTTTGACCCCGCACATTTAGCATGTGCAGTAGCTGCAGCGTGGGCGAATCACAACCAATCCACTCTGCCTCTAGCTTGTATTTTTTTTTGAACTCCTTATCCTTGCCACTATTTAGATTATTTTGAAGACAGCAACTTGCGCTTTCTTTTGGTTTGGGGGCGGTTTTTTTTTTTTTGCAGGGCCAGACCTACTACTGGATGTGTCTTCTGGTGTGACTCTGCGGTGGACGTGTCGATGGTGGTGGCCCTGGGGGTGGTGGTGCACGGGCTAACTTTTTTGGAGTTGCCGAGAGCCCTGATGTGTTCTTGCACTTGGACTCATTGTGTTTTGTTGTTACTGATATCATGGATGGCGCGAAGCTGTGTTGTTGTAGCTGGCCTCCATGCAAAGTAGGCTTACCATTGCCACCACGAATGCATTGTATTCCAACATGTCGACGTTTGATGGGTGATCAAGTGCTGAACGCAAAATTTATTTCCTGCTTCGATAGCCCTTCCACTTTGATATTGCCTCCACAGATAACCTTAATGTCTTTGCACTGCATACAATAAAAAACACAACGATCGATGAAGATGGAGGTAATTGGAATTGGGGAGGTGGGAATTAAGAATACGACACTAATAAGGTGTGATAACTATTACAACTACGGTGAAGGTGATTGAATTAAATATTGAGATTTATTTCATATTATTTAATCATCTATTTTGGAATTGAGTTAGGGTTTGTTAATGGGCTTTATTTTTCCTTTACTTTGTGCAGTTTTATTACCGTTCTACAATGTAAGTAATGCTGTATTACATGTTTGCACTCTTTGCAGGTAAAAGAACAAACTTTGACAGATGCACGCCATTTATTTGAAAGAACCACTTCAATGCACATCGGACAAGGGTAAAACCAAAAGCCATTGCAAAGGCTAGAATAGCTCTCAGAAAATCAAAGTATTGTCAGATCCCAACAAAGGTTTTGCAACACACACAAATGTAGATGGTAGCAAGAAAATGGGTTCTCAACATGATAGCTGTTGAACAAAATCGCCCCGGCTCATCGAACCCATATATGCTTTCACGTTTCAGCAAGGAGAGAGGCTATAGGGGGCGAATATGTGCTGTATCATTAGAAGAGGAAAAGACCAATAAACAATATCAAGGAGCTTAACAGTCAAAGAAATGTTATGAAACTATAAAAAAACTTATTTCAGCAGTTTACCAAGAGGTGTTGCTGAAATAATGGAGGACGATTCCACAAAAAAAAATTAAAGAGGAAAACCAAAGATGTCCATGTGAACTTGTACCGACGCGTTCAAGAACGAGAACTTGCCATCGCACATGAAAGATGGCGAATCTCATTCCGATCATGAAGCTGGTGAAAATGAAAGTGATATAAGTTCCGATGAAGATACTTACAATAGTGTATGTACTGTAACTTATGTTCGTACGTTTGGCATATGCGCAGACGTGCTCAGTGGCGGCTAAAATTCTTTTTAACATTGGGGGATGGAAGTGGTGAAATTTATGAATTGAAAACACGGCTTGTTCAAAGATCCCTTTCTAGCCGTGCATGCAAAAAAAGCGCAAAAAATACTTTTTGCGAACGGTGGTATATAAAACATATTTGGTAAAAAAAACAAATGAACGGACATCACTACCTCCTCCCCCGGGATTATTCCTTTGGACATGCTTTTTGCTGGTTGGTTTCCCCGGAATTTCTTTGTGAATTTTTCCTATAGACTTTACGTGGAACAAAAACTACAGGGTTGTATTCAGAGAAATTAAAATTCATGAACGTTATTTGTTGCTGTGGGTATAATGGAAAGATCCATAAACTCAAATATGGCCATTTCCCCCAATGTGTTTAAAATCATGTTTTTTTTTTAAATGCCATATTCTTGGTTGTAAGTAGTCCATGATACCGGCAACAGCAATACAGATTCAAAACCAAAAACTCAAATTCAGCCACTGTAATTCAATAAGACCAATTCAATAATATCAATATAAATTTTAAACAAGTTTTTTATTTTTTTTATTTTTTTTATTTTTTTTTAAGAGGAATTTTTTATGTGTAACTTCTTAATTCATACTTACAAGTTCACCCATCACTTTATTATTTTGGTTAAAAGCGCTTTGTTGGCGGCTGCGTTTCTTCGTATTAGTTCCCGTTTCGTCCATACCTCGCTTTGGCTCTGTCAAAAAGAATATCATTAACGTTCAGTAATATAAAACGATACTACAAAAAAAATTTCTGATTGCATTTGATCAAAAACACTAATGATTGGCTATATGGTTCTGAATAGTTTTCCTGTGTTCACCTTTGCCATGGGCAGTAATAATATACCGTATAAGAACATACTTGTGTTTATTTTCAATTCAAAATAATTAAAAGAAATTATTTAGCAGGATTCGAACCACTGACCTTCCGATTGTAAGCACCTATTCATAACCACTAGACCACAGGGATCGGTGGCCAGGTGGTTATTTCATAACAAAATAAAGGTAATCTCTTCAAACACAATCAAGATTTTTGTCCTATACTATTGACTGGTGACTAAAATATGAGTGATTTTCAGTGAAAGTCCATTATATTGTGACCTGTAGTAGAAATTCTATATTAAACACCCCTTTTTCTCCCGTATTCCCTTTAACTTGGGATTGCAACTTTACGTGTAAAACAAAACCAAAATGTGTGCAATTGCAATTACATTATAAGTCTGAACTTTCAATTAAACAAAATTGAAGCAAGTTTGGTGGAAAATGTTTGCCTATCTGGCTACTCACGTTTGTCATTCATCAACTGTCACTACTTCTTCTTCTAAAGGCTGCTGACCTTCTGTAATATATGCTTTCATTCCTCTCTGGCTCTGAAAAAGTGACAATCCGAACTTACAAAATCTTTGCACGGACACCCGTGCTGGACCACCATCTGCATAACACGGCTCAGGGGTTTAAACATTTTATATACTCAATTCTTGTGATCATGATGGTCAACATAAATATCACAAATTTTATCATCATTTATCAGTCATCAAAACACCACTTATCTGATTAAAGGACACTATCAGTGATGAAAATATTACAAATTTGCAGGAATAGCTTAAAAGTGGAAGGATAACATAAGTACTGAATACTTCTCATTAAGTTCTTTCAAATGAAGACAGATTTTACAGAAAAGGAAGAAAACAGAAGTGTTCCAAGATACGATTCTCCGTTCATTTACGTGTTTGTAGTAAGTGTTCGTCGGACAGCTTGACGAAAATTGCCGATTTTGTCCTTATTAGAGCTGCTTCTGGTCGATCATTTGCCAGGGTATGTTAGGACTAGGATACATGTACTTGTTATATATAAATGCAGAAATCTGATTTTGATGATTTTTCGATTTTCTGATTTAGCAAATCACTGATAGGGCCTTTAAACAATGAAGGAAAGAAAACTAGGAACTTACCACCGTATACCGGTAACATTGCTGGATGCAGGGGTTGCCAAATAAAGTCAAGAATTTCCAGTCCATTACCAATTTCTAGTCCACTACCATGTGCAGGTAATGATTCATCGACGTTAGCCTCAGGCTCAGGTGGTGATTCATCGACGGTTAGTATCGGGCTCAGGTGGTGATTCATCGACGTTAGCCTCGGGCTCAGGTGGTGATTCATCGACATTAGCCTCAGGTTCACCAGGTGGTGAGTCATCGACTGTTAGCTCAGGCTCAGGTGGTGGTGATCGAGTTAGCCTCGGGCTCAGGTGGTGATTCATCGACATTAGCCTCAGGTTCAGGGGTGACCACCTCAGGTTGACTTTCTATTTAGTGTCCATTACCAACTTTCTAGGTCCATTTACGTGTGAAGGTAGTGATGATGATGATTCATCGTGACGTTAGCCTCAGGCTCAGGTGGTGCTGAGCTGATAGGCCTTTTACCGTCCCCCGGCTTTGACACCCGAAAGAAAACAACGTTCTTATCATTCACTTGAATCATGATTAGCCTCTGTACAGGGCAAACACCAATGAACAAATATGATCATTGTGCATCACAAATCGTCAATCATCACCCATCATTACCACCCATCATCATCAGTGCGCATCCTTGGGGGGGTCAAAGGGGGCACTTGCTCCCCGGGGGTAGCCAGGAAGGGGCGCCAAAACAGAAAGAGAAAGAAAAAGAAGGGAAAGGGAAGGAGAAGGGGGGGAGGAAAGGAAAAGGAAAGAAAGAGGAAGGAAACAAAGAAAATTACGGGGAATGGGAGGAAAGGGGGAAGGGGGACAACTTAAAGGAAAAAAGAAGAGATAGAATAAAGCTTATGGCGGAAAAGGAAAAGAATCTGTAAGGGAAAGCGAGGAGCAACCACCAAATTAGGGCAAAAATGTTTGCAACAAAAATGATGAAAAAGAGAACGTATCAAAAATATACAAATAGTAAAGGGGCGCCCAAAAAAGCAAAAATAATAGCGAGATAAACGAAGGGGTGGTTGAAATAAGTTGGAAAAGAAAAGTGAAACTAATACAAAAAAAAGGTGGTTTTGCAGCAAAAAATGAGAAAAGAAAAGAAAACGGAAAAAAAAGGAAGGTGTGACACAAAGACAATGGTGGAAAAAAGTTTTAAGGAATTAAAGGGGGTGCTAAAATAGCAAAGGACTTGGACGCTAACGAAAAATAAAAAGGCAATCAAAAACTGAACAAAACGGAAAAGCGGTGATTTTTTTTGAAAATAGTTTAAGAAAAGGGACACAAAGATTGGCAAAGGAAATTGGATTTTAAAGGGGAATAAATAGGGGCATCAAAACATGTATGTCATCTTGGATATGCCTCTGATCATCATCATCCATCATCATCATCATAAATCATCACCATCCATCATCATCATCATAAATCATCACCATCCATCATCATCATCATAAATCATCACCATCCATCATCATCATCATAAATCAATTCATCAATCATCATCATCCTATCATCATCAATCATCCATCATGAACCATCGTCAATCATTCATCACCATCATCCTTCATCAGATCATCATCATTACATGAACCATCATCATCATCATCATCATAAAAATGTACTATTATTAATATTAAATAGACCTACTAATTACTATACTAAAGTCCCTAAAATATTATCAGGCCTTAATATCAAATTAAAAGGCATATTATTGCCATGCATACAAAGGCATGTCATTGTACTTGTAGGTCATGCAGGTACACCTATAATATTAAAAGCATGCCATGGTGCATGGGTGGCATGGAAGAAGCATATTAATAATATTATAAGCCTGCTTAAAACATAGCTTTAGAAACAGTATTTTTTTCATTCTTTACAATGCTATATGTTCATCCCCCTTTTTAATATGTCATAAGTCCTCTTTTTGTTCATTAAACATGTTAAATGTCATAAAAAATGGTAACTTTAGCGAATTTTCCCAACCTTGTTGCACTCCAGGATCCTCACTGCTCTGGCCACTGCTCATGCATACTCCAGGGGTGACGGAGGGAAATAAACTTCTGGGCGCACCCCTAGGCTACTCTTATGTATTAATAACTATATATTTTTTTTGTAGATTAAAATGAATGTAAGAAACCAATGGCAATGGTATCCAATTAGTTGTTCACAAGTATTGGGGTTTGCATGCTTATTCGTATTACAATAAAAGAAATGGTTGTTAAGGGAAAAAAATCTCCACGGTAAAAAAAAAATCCCCCGCGGTCAGTTAGGGGATCGGTATCCCGATGAATCTCTTTTTGGCACACGACACAAGCGATTCCAACGGGATAGGGACGGAGAATTGATTTGGACGTAATACAACTCTCCACTAAAGTGCGACATTCGAGCAAAGGTGAGATAGTGAAAATCGCGGGGTACCTGCAGATTTGTACTATGCTGCGATTGCGCATTATTTTTGAAAAAGAGGACCGTATCTGTTCATGTAAAAAGTAACTAATTGGTTCATTTTAGCAGGCTGGTATGCTATTTTCACACGATGGGAGGCAAGATAGCTATGTTGATGTTGATGAGTTTGTTTCAAACCTCCAATATTGTTATACAGGGATCACATTAGGATCCAAACAGTGTTGGTTCTGGTTTGCAACAAAAATTATAAAGAACATAACCCATAATTAAATGCAATAGCCCCGTTTTGGAAAAATTATGGTCCGGTGAGTGGATTGGATTTATTACCGATGATACGATATTTGGTTCCGTGTTGTGGTCTGGTGGAAATTGATTACAGATGATACGATATTTGTTCTCATTGTACAGGAGGTTCTGGCCTACAAATACCATGAGAGTAGCACCAACAGCCAACCCCGGCTCAGAAGGAAGAAAAACCGGTTGAAGACAGACCCACACCCAGACCACACAACCCATATCAGATGGTAAACCTAGTTTAACTATGGGAGGAGAATACAGACTCACTGGAAAGGAGTTTTCTCAGCCTATCCTAGCCATGCAGTATATAAGATATTACCGGGGATGGGACTGTTTGAGCTGTGGTTGTGGTTGTCACTGGTCAGGGGAAATTCATGTATTACAGGTGAAAACTGGTCTCTTTAAACCCAAACATTTAGGTTGTGTATTTTTAGGTTGTCTGCTTTTAATTAGTAGAAAACCCCGTATGTCTGCATGCTCTGTGTGTGTGGTTTTTAAAACATATTTAGACGGGTAGATATACAACCATATCACATTTTGTTAATGAATGAACTTATTATGATGTGACATATGATATAGTATCATATCGCACTGACACATGTTGACATTCAGGATGCCTGTGTTTTCTGCAGGCAAATAGTACAGTATTTTCTCTAGACAGACCACATTAAAATCTATCATCTTAATTACTACAGAAACTTGTGATCTAATTGGTCACAGTATGCAGCTGGTAGCATTAGCAAGCATGCTTAATAAGAATGTTGTATAAAGTTACAGCAAAAACATGAATTTCCCCATGCAAGTATGTTTGTTTGTTGGTTGTAATTGGTATCGGGGCTTTTGCCCGTCAGTTTTTAAGACTTTCTCTCTTACCCCAAGGAAGCACCACAAACATAAACAATGTCACCTCTATTAACTGTTTAATGGATTCTTTATGGTGGTCAACTGAAAAACTATCATCAAATGTGTATCAGCTTGTTTCATGGTAAAATGCAATATTGGACCCCATTGTGGTGCCTATAGCAAGAAGGCTTTTGTTTGACGGAATTTAGAAAATTTCTTGTTATTTACAATCCTTGTTTCCTTATAGCATTGTCTCCAGCAAGCAGCAGCAAGATGTTCTTGAATATTGTAAAATCAGTTACCAAATCAAGATAAAGATAAGGAAAACTTGTACTAGAAGAAATCTTCGTGACAGCATATTAGAGGTCAAGCCTGCAGAGAAGACAATATTGAAAGAACACTGATGAGGTAAGACAAAGTAGCATCGGAAGAAGTAGCAAGAACGGCACTTCTATGACACCCACTCATATCATCTCCAGATGCTGGTGGTCCACCAGCAAAAACTGCGGCACCTCAAAAGTAAAACTGTTGGCGAACCCTCCAAAGAATTGCTGAGCTATGTTAGCATCAATATCAAAGCTGGCTACTGATGGAGGTGTGATGGGAGGAACAGAGCAGGAGTCCCAGAAGGCCCAATCTTGAGAAAACCTGCTGGTGAAAAAGATGAATAAGCAGGTGACACAGGAGGGATTCAATTAGCTGATGTGAAAGTGGGTGTGGATAATTGATTGAGTTTGAAGGCACTATCATTGATTTGCTCAATCGAATATCTAAGAAAACTGATTTTTGCATTTTGTTTCTTGTAATTAGCTTTTTTTTCACCAATACGAAGAGAAAAAACTTTGACTTATCCTTTTCTAATATAACTAAACCCCACAAGTATCATATTTTAATCTCTGTGTGGATCATGGGTAGTTGCCTTAACTACAACTTATTGTGCTCAGTCATCATTTCTTGACATAATTGACACGCATTCTGGAGTCCATCTTCATAATTTTTTGATACGCAGCACATATTTTTGAACAGGCCTGTAAGCATGTATTCCCGGGGGCTCAAATGTCCCAGGAATTTTTGATTGAAACTAAGTGTTTGCATATACCCCAATAACAAAATTATTGTCTGCTCCCCAGATTAAAAACACAAAAAATTGTATCCTATTTAACCCAATTGTTGTCCTTTTGAATGCTATAGAAGAGCAAAATGGATTTTTGCAATATGTTGATTAGTGCACATCATGAAATAGAGCTTGATGAACCATAATCCAGTAACCTTTTCTCGTTGGTTTGAGAAGTGCGTATTGCACAGTTTGCAATACTGAGATTAAGTTCAGATAGTGGTTCCACTTGGCAAAGCTCTATTCAAGTTTTGTGCAAATGGATGTTTGGTTCTTGGAAAGGGGGTTTTGTTCATTTCAGAGTTTCAAACAATGATGGTGCAAATTCAGTTTAAGCATTGCAGATGTTCAGAGGGCCCCATTAGTCGTGCTGTCTTTAACATATTAAATTGCAGTCTAATGACAAATACATAGACATGTAATTACAATATATTATACATTTATAGTCAGGCTGCATGTTCAGCACGATCTTGATCTTGAAAAACAAAAGAAAATTGTCAATGTTTTTTTTATGGTACCCGTACATATTAAAGGCACTATCAGTGATTTGCTAATCATAAAATCAAAATATCATAAAAATCAGATTTTCTGCAATTTATGTAACAAGTACAGGTATCCTACTATACCCTACAAGTGCTAAGGAACCAAGAGTCAACTAATACGACAGAATCGAAATTTAAGTCATAACTGTCGTTTCGGCACTTCCTACGACACGTAATTGAATGGGGGATCGTATTTTGGAACACTGCCGTTTTTCTTCTTTATCTGGAGCAATGTTCCAGTTGGAAAAGGTAACTTTATTGGCGATCTACAGACCTTATCCGCTTTTGCAGCTATTCCTGCACATTTTCAAATATTTTGTTTTTTTCACATCACGATAGTGTCTTTAATTGTTATTTTTTCAAATGGACAGGAATATCTTTATAATAGCCTTTTCATACTTAAAACAAACTTAATTTGAGTAATTAGTAGTTCCATGTCCTTGGGGGGGGGGGGGGGGGGGTTGGGGGGGGGGGGGGGGGGTGGGGGGGGGGTTTTGTTACGTGTCCCTGACACTATCATTAGGCGGCATACAATCATGACATTAAGCTCACAACTAACATGCGGACGTTCCTACCTGCATATTGCCATTTCTGATCCATTCCTCATTGCTTTGTTTTTGTTTTTCCCTTTGTTTCTTGCAACTGCCACAATCATCTGGCAAAGAAGCTATGCCCGTGCTATTGGTGGAGTGTGGTTAGCGTAGTGTGTCTTCCCTCGCCTTTCACGCAATGAGGTATTGGGTTCGATCCCCGGCAGGGGCCCGTTCTTGTGGCTGTATGTGAATTTGGTTTTTCTCGTTCGTCGATCCATACTCGTTCCGCAGTTTTCTTCCGGGTACTCTCCGGTTTCCTCCTGCTTCTAAAATCGAGCTCTTTTGCCTAAATCTGTTCCAGTATCATGGTTTTCCTGATGTGCTTGATCGCCTTTCATGGCTGCCGGCACAGCGCCTTGATCACGTTTCCGTGGATATGTCGCGCGTAAAAATATCCAGTTGTTTTATTAATTATTTATTGTTATTATTTTATTATTATAATCTTGTCCACCTGCCCTTGATAATTTGGTCTTTCCTTGACAATGGTCTGTGTGTTTACATCGACGACAAGACTCTTGTTTGTGCTCAGCTTAGCTGTATGCCTTGGCTCGCTTTACACTTTTTTTTATTTTGTGTGCAGTTTTGCATTTATAATGTCCTGAATAAGTCCTAATTCATCAAGAACTTTTCCAAGGGCCGCTCCCCCTTATTGAATCATGTGATCACTTAGCAACCACTTTTGTAAATGTCAAATATTGTTATTTGTTTTGCAAAGGCATTTTTTTTATTATATTGCCGGAAAATTGCATTTGCCCCTTCTCTGGTTGGCTTGGTTTCCATAATTGAAGTCAACATACATCTCAAGACTGAAGAGACAAAAGTTGTGAATTCCGCTATACAATGTTTTAATTAAATCAATTGTTTTTCCGGGGCTGTAAATTCTGGCTGAACGTGTGTTTCATCGAATTCTTCAAGTTTCAGAATCACAGAGCAGCCAATCATTACGATGTGTATGTCAGAGACTCGTTATGTTCATCAAACGTATCGAAATGTTCTAATGAGGTGTTTGCGTAAACCACACAGTCTGTGGAGAGTCACTAACTAATGTAGACTTTCAGAGTCATACATTAAAGTAAAAAGACCGTAACGCAATCTAAACTTTCAAGGGGAATGCCATTTTGGGAGTGATTACCCATAATCCATAGCGGCCACACCAGATCCAAGGCAAACCACGAGAGGCGCAATTCACTTTTCCCGCCAATTAATAAAAACAATAGCCTTTGCAAAACAATAATAATCTTTGGACCTTACATATGGTGCACTGAACCCGGGAATCGAACCCGGGCCTTCCAACGTGGCAGTACGAGATTCTAACAAAACTGAACCATATCTTGATGTTTTCTTTCTTTCATTCATCTTGTGTTGATGTTGTGGTTGTTTGATTCGCCCAGTTGTTGTATCACCTCATCTGAATTTCTTACAGATTGCCTTCTTGGGCTACCTCTTTCACCTTAGTGTTTGTTTCCTGTGTCTACTGATACTTACTGCAGTTGCAACCATAGAATGAGATGGTTGCTCGAAACTTTGTCTTCTGATTACAGTCTAGGAGCGGAATCCTTTTCTTCAGCCGTAATGGCTCACAATCGGTCACCAAGCATCTAATATTTTCTTTTAAGAAATATCTTGGACCTGGTCATTTTTGGCCAACAGTTCCTTGTTGAACATCTCTTCTCTATGATGCCCTACTGTACTACTACTCAAATGGAGTGTGAAAAGGAGACTTCTCCTCCTTCTATTCCTTATGCCTATGCAGTTTCTCCGTTTCAATCGTTGGGATAGAGAATATTTTTAGGCCTATCTGGAAATTGTATTTGTACTTCATGAACCAGCACGAAATTTCACTACTCTTGGTGAATTTTAAGCATTACAACTATGGTCATAGGGCCCCATTTAGTCGCTTCTTTAACATATTAAATGAGCCATGACAATACAGGAAGACATGTAATTACATATATTATATACATTTATAGCCGGCCAGGCATATTCAGGATCTTGATTTGAACACAAGTAAATTGGCAATGTTTTTCTATGTGTACCCGTACATCCTTAAGTGTTATTTTAAAAGGGACATGAAGATCAGGAATAGCCTTTTCAATATTAAAACAATTAATTTGAGTAATTATAGTTAACATGTCCTTGAATCATATCATTAGGCTCATACACTTAAATCATGACGTACTAGCTCATAGCACAAACTAACATGCGGGCCCTACTACATGCATATTGCCAGTTCTGATACCATTTTTCCTCATGCTTTGGTTTTTGTTTTCCCTTTTTTTTCTTTCCCTGCCACAATCATCTGGCAAAGAAGCTATGCCCGGCTATGGTGGGAGTGGGTTGGCATATGTGTCGTCCCTCCCCTTTCACAATGAGGTCTCGGGTTCGATCCCCCCGCAGGGGCTCCTTCTCGTTGGCCTTTATTTAATATTTGGTTTCTTCTCGATCCATACTTCGTTCCCGCGGTTTTCCCGGTACTCGGGTACTCCTGCTTCTAAAATCGAGCTTCTTGGCAATAAATCTGTTCCAGTATCATGGTTTCCTCCTGTGTCTGGCGCCTTTCCATCATGCTGCCGCACAGCCGCCTTCCGCACTTTACGTGGAGTAAATGTCGCGCGTTAAAAATATCCAAGTTTATTATTATTATTATTTATTTACGTAATTTTATTTATTATTTTATTATTCAATCTTGTCCACCGGCCCTTTATAAATTTTGTCGTTCTTGCATGTCTGTGTTGTTTTACAACAACTCGACGACAGACATCTTTTTTGTGCTCCGCTTATCTTGTATGCTGGCTTCGCTTTAAACCTTTTTCATTTATGTTTGTGGCAGTTTTGCTTTCATAAAGTTCCTTGAAGAAGTCCTAATTTCATCAAGACGTTTCAGGGCACTTCCCCTATTGAATCATGTATCACAGTAGCAAAACCAGCTTTGTATGTTCCAAGATTGTTATTTGGTTTTGCAAGGCCTATTGTTTTTTTATTTAATGTCGGAAACGTAATTTGCGCCCAATCTCGTGGTTTTGTGCTTGTTCCATAATTTTGAGTCAACATAACTCTCAAAAGACTGACTAGAACCAAAGTTGTTAATTCAGCCTACAAATGTTATAATTAAAATCAATTGTTTTCCCTGTAAATATCTGGCTGAACGTTGTTGTCCAATCGAAGTTTCCCGTTTCAATCATTCACCGCAGCCAGACAATCTTACGATGTTGTAATTTCAGTGACTCGTTCTTTCATCCAACGTAGCAAAGTTCTAAAATGAGTGTTTGCAAAACATGCAGTCCTGTGGAGAGGTCACTACTATTAGACTTTCAGGAGTCATACATTAAAGTAAAAGGGACCGGAACGCAATCTAAACTTTCATAGGGGATGCCATTTTGGAGAGTGAAATACCCATAATTTCATAGCGCCACACCAGAACCAAGCACACCACGGAGGGCGGCAAAATTCACTTTTCCGGACAATTAATAAAAAAACAAATAGGGCATTTGCAAACAAATAATAATCTTTGGCATTACATTATGGTGCACGGACCGGGAATCGAACCGGGCCTCCCAGTGGAGGCGAGGAATTTCTACAACTGAACCATATCTTGAATGTTTTCTTATCATCTTGTGTTGATGTTGTGGTTGTGATTCCACAGTTGTTGTATCACCTCATCTGAATTCGTTACAGAGCTTCTTGGCTACCCTCTTTACTTAGTCTAGTTTTGTTTCCTGTGTCTAATGATAACTATTGCGTGCACCATTAGAAGGAGATGGTTTTGCTCTGATTAACTTGGTTCTGAATTACAGTCTAGGAGCGGATCCTTTTCTTCAGCATTGGTAATGCTCTCAATCGCTTTGGTACCAAAAGCAATCTATATTTTCTTGTAAAGAAATATCTTGGACTGGTCATTTTGGGCCACAGTTGCCTGTGAACATTCTTGATGCATTACTGCTATACTACTAGTAGGCTATGCCTATTGGCCTAGCAGTTTTCTACCTTTTCCAAGGTTTGATAGTGAATATGTTAGGCCCTATCGGAAATTGTATTTACTTCGTGAATACCACGAAAATTTCACTCATCTTGTTGAATTTTAGGCCTGCTGCAGTGATGCTTCGTATAGTCCAACAACTCCGGCCCGATGCTTCCGGTAAGCCAGTACAAAAAATGTAGAGCACAGGCTGGGACTAGCACACATAGTTCAACTGGGATAATTATTCACCACAGGTTAACTTCAAAATATTCTGTAATTAACGAAATATGCTAT
>JAMKCH010007621.1:0-40558 GCA_023653785.1 Ophioderma brevispina | reverse complement strand
ACATGATCAATGGATGAAAGTGTCCTTTGCAACAATTGTCAATTGCAATAAGACTTCAGGATTTTAAATGTGAGCAATTTTAGGGAGTGGTCATTATTTATGCCAGGGGAATGGAGGAAATATTTTTTTAGTTAAATTTATCATTTTAAAAGTTCAGGTTCCCCTTTTTTCATTGAGAGCATTTTCATGTTCCCCCTCCTTTACAAAAAATGTTTCATAGTCCCCCTCAAATCCCCTCTCTAACGTCCCTGTAAAATGAATCAAGGCGTTATACTGAAAACTTCTGTCCTTCCCTGGAAAAATAGCTATACAGTGGCGTACCGACTGGGGGGCAGGGGGGCAAGTTGCCCCCTCTGGCTCGAAAAAGCGGGACGATATGGGCCAAAATGTGCATTTTTATCCCCCTTTTTCGGGGAATTTCAACCAATTTCAGGCCAAATTTGGGCAAAATTAAAGTAAATTCGGCAATTTTCCAGCGCTACGCGCGCATTTTCTCAAATTCAGACCTAATTGGAGCAAATCACCGGGACGATTTGCGAATTTTGCCCCCTCTGGCGGGACGACTTGGAAATTTGCCCCTTCTGGGTCGACTGCCTCGGTACGCCACTGCTATCCAAGCCAATTCAAGCTTTGAAAACTCAATTCCAACAATGGAAATTCCAGTTTATGAAACCAGGCTTCATGTTCAATAAAAACTGAGACAAAATCCTCTTTAGATATAGAAAATTATAGATAAATTCTAAGATTATAGATAAATGACATTGCATAACCTGGAATTCTCTGGACTTTGGAAGTGGGAGACAAGACTTGGGGTCTAGCCATCAGACTCTCCTTGGTTTCTCTTTCCTCCATCTTTGCCCACTTCTTTTTTCTCTTTGTTCTCCCTTCCCCCTTCACCTCTTCCATCTTTTCTTTTTTCTATTCTCCTTCCCCTTTCTCCTCTCTCTGCTTTCCCTCTTTATTTCTCTTTTTCTCTTCTCCACCCCTTTTCTTCCTTTCCCAGTATTTGCCTCTCCTTTCTGATTTTTAGGTGTGGGGGGAGCTTCCCCGCCCCCCCACTAGTTTAAGTTTATTGTTTATTTTAATTTATTAACCCAAACACTCATCAATTATACTCGGAAGATACATACCATGTGGTGTGCAGTGGCGGCGGTAGACTTTTCGGGGGGGGGGTGCGAAATTTTTGGGCAAAAGTGAAATTCTGGGGGAAAATCTTCCAAAATATTGGTATTTTTTAAAACAAATTTTGTCCCAAAATTGCTGAAATTGGTGATTTTTGGCCCCAAATCGCAGATTTTTGCTAAAAATCTGTCACCTTCTGGCCGGGGGGAGTGGCGGGGGTTGAACCGTACCACAATAAAGAGATAACAAAGTTTCACACAAACGTTCTGACACAATTGAAAATGTTCTGACATCACAATTGGGAATATTTTGAAGTTTTATTTATTTATTTTATTTATTTATTTTGTTCATTTAATTTATTAACCCAAACACTCAACAATTCTAATTGGAAGATAGGCGGAGAGCAAAGAGGGGTCACAGTGAATGTATTTAGTGACTTAGTATTTAGTGGCATTTGGGTGTGTTCGGATTAGGATAACAGGAATATGGGAGTGGGGGCTGTTTGCTGGGTACAAATAAAAGGCATGTTTCTGTAGGCAGTATGAATTACACCATTTGCCCCAATTCGGATTGGCCGGTGTTTTTTCTTTTTGTAAAAATTAGAAAAATATAGCACAAAAGAGAAGTTTCTTCGAAGTATGTTTGAAATTACCATGCAAATTTTGTGCAATAAATTGGGGGGGGGGGCTAACCCCCTTAAAATAGACATATACACCCAAAAAATCACCACCTGTTGCTTTTCACATCTGCAAAATGTAAATTGACAATACAATCTCATAAAGCTTCCAATAATTAATTCATATTGTTCTTCATCTTCTCTTTAACATGACGGTAAAATATGAATTTACATTATATGACATATTGTAAAATGTCATATTTAAACGACCCCCCTAAAGGAACAGGGAGAAAAAACCCAAAACTTTGAAAAGAAATTTGAATACCTTATGGATGTAAGTATTTGTGATAAAAATCACAAAGTTAAATTTCCTTGAGTATAGAAGAAATTCATAGGCAAAAATTGGGGAAAATAGAAATTGCCATTTTTGGTCATTCGCAAAAACCAAAAAACGTCAAATTGAAGAGTAGCAACAATGTATCTTTTAAAAGCAGCCAGAGCTGTATTGTCTTGGACAGCACGTCAGGGTATTACACTTTAATGCAGAATAAAATTGAAGTTTGAAAAGTATGCCTTATCTGGTACTGTGGCTTTAAAATTGGGTTGTGTAAAAATCGGGCTTTTTCTGCCTTTTTGGTAGGCAAGAAATGGCTATTTTGAAGAGGGGGGTGGTCAATTTACAATGAAAGGGGGCGGGTGAATTTTTTAATTCATGCTTTTTGTGATAATTTAATACATACCACACACATCATATAATATAAAATGAAATGGCTCCTGACCTCTCATATGACAGCCCCCTGCATGATCCTTAAAAATAATAACAATTAAGTTCATCTCAATTAGACGTTAACTGATTCTTTTGTAGGAATGTTCCAGCTTTCATGAGACTTTTTGTTGGTGTGTGTAATGGGGGCGGGGGGGGGCTGGTTTCGTGTTCGGGAGTATGGTCAATTATCTGCGGACACTTGAAAAAAACTGTTGGTCCAGTTTGGCTGATCCTGATATAGTTTCTTATTGCAAAAAAATCAACCTTCAAGACTCTTTATTGAAATTAAAATAAAAATAGGTTTAAAGTGCTGCTTGTGATAACAACCTTCCCCGCCGTTCTTAGATCTTCCACCGAAAAATGATCAAAATTCCTTGTTTTAGCCTTAGGACAGCCGCAGTGAAAGCTCGTTTCGTTTTGCTTTTGACCCGGTCGTTTGGAATTTCACTTCCAAACACCCTCCCTTCGCAATATCCCCACGCGCTCCATTTAAGAAAAAGTTGAAATAATCTCTTTCATCAAGCTATTCCTGATTCACAAATTTAATGTTTTTTTGTGTGTGTTTATGTTACTGTGCGCTCTGAGTTCTTCGGAAGAATTTTTGCCGCTGTATAAGAACAATTTATTATTATTATTTTATAACGTAATTATTAAATTTGTATAATTTCACGATTGCCAAAAGAATTACATATAGCATTGGGAAATTAATTCCAAACAGTCTTGGTGTGTTCCGCCTTACTCCAGGTTTCAGTAGTAGGTAGACCCCATAAAAAACACCCTCAGTTGAAAGTCAACTGAGGCCTTTAGTGAACAACACCATCCTTAACATTATTGTCTGTGTTCAACTTGCTTTCTTCATTTGTTCCTCCTGGCATCTGGAGGCAGTGTGAATAGGGGAAGGGTAAATTGGCCCTTCACGATTAGCGCATTGTCAGCACCCATTTGTATTCCCCTAACGGACTTGTAGACTTGTTACATTAGTTTCAGCCAGTCAAATTCCCCAAATTTACAGGACTTTATGATTATCGTCCCCCTTAGAGGGCCCCATTCCCCACAAGCATAATTTCTGGCGCTTTCCCTTATTTCCCAAAAGCTATATGATTGTACGTGCCATAATAAACATTCTTCTGATCTGTACAACTCATTCTTTTGTTTGAAAACTGTTTATACCAAAATGGTGTACAAAACATTGCCTTCTCTCTAAATGCAAAAGTAGGAATTTCACTCTTATAGAGTGACTACAGTGGGCCACTCTGCAAAGAGTGAAAGTTTCATACCTTCAAGGAATATGTCTTTAGTACAAATTTCTCTTGATAATTTAACAACTGATAAATGTTCTATTATTTTGTAATTTATCAATAGCAAATTGATCCAAAAAAGGTCTTTGAAAGGTGTGGAAAGTTAACTCTTTTTTGGAGTGTGGCCTTGTAGTCACTCTATAAGAGTGAAATCCCCTTTTGGCTTTAGAGAGAACATTTAGTTCACGAAGCCTTCAAGTGACACTGGCCTAAGTGGTATTTTATCCTTTGTGTTCAATCTACAATACCATCTGGTTAGGAACACATCAAATGGGTGGAATAAAACAGAATTTTACGCTTAGTACTGGTCTAACAAATTAAATCAAAAATAGCTCACAGAAATGTACAGTTTTATATTTTTTATAATTTTTAGTTTGATTGTATATTTATTTTGGACAGTCTGTATTAAACAGATAACCGTGAGCAAAAAAAAAACAAAAAAACTATTTATTTTTTTCAAAAAAAAATTTTAGACCAAATTACCTGGGTCCACGCTCTCGCTGATCACCACAAAATTCCTTTGACTTTTTTAAAGCCGATATAACTAACATTTTCATTCTATACGAGTCACATAAGAACAAAGATCTGTAGCAATCAACATCCAGTGCGTCTGCCAGGTCTGCGGTTCAAGAGTACCTAAATATAATGAAAACATAATAACATATAAAAGGGTTTTCTGTTAGGGTACTTAGTATATACTATGCACTGCGTATTCAAAATTAGCTTTTGTATCAGAGCCGAAAATAATACACTTTTCCTGCATTAGGCTAATGGTTCCAGATGCTATGAAACCACATAATCTCCAAATGTGGTCGACCCATTAACTATAGATACCTTGGGAACCTGGCTATACGTAGCCCAAATTCAGTGCAGCTGAACCATTGCTAAAGCTATAGGGAACATAGGAATTTTTCTGTCCCGGAAACTGTCCTTGATTTAACTGTCCTCGCCTCTAGGCTGTTTTGTTCACTGAAACTGTAACCCGATAAAAAAGATGGGGTGGAGTTGAAGAAGAACAGGAGAGAATAAAAGGTTCGTCTGGCCCGCCCATAAATGTGCTGTAAGACTGCATGTCACAAAAGGTCCATCTTTACCGCTAAAATATCCCTTGGTGTGTGCGAGGCCCATGAATTTGCCTGGCACGGGTCCAATTTATACCATTATTTGTTTCTATAGACTCTTCCATCCATAGTGTGACAGTAAATAAACAACACATAAAACCATATTGGTGTCCAATTTTTCATCTTCATTAATTGGTCGCCAATTTTTTAACGTAATCTAAAGCACCTCTTACGTCATAGGTCCCTGACTCTTGGATTCTTCCATTTCCGCCTTACTTCGAACCTTAATGAACTCTGATTGCGCACCCCAAGTTTGTCCGTTTTCATCCAAGCAACCCTTTGCCCCAAATTCTATTGGATGTAAACTATGGACCAAAATGGTTCCAAAATATGTTATTTTACAACCGTGCAAAAAGAGTCGGTCCTCCTCAAGCGCCATAATCCAGGCTCCACAGACGACACCGGACTAAAGCATGGAACTAATTTTGCGTGAAGAGTCCCCACGAATCGAGTGTCCCTGTTTTTTCTTCACCGTTGTAGTGTCTTTGACCGGATGACCAGATCTCCTGCCATTAACCGGTCATATTCACAACATTTTGTTCTTCACAGATAATCTCAAAGCTAAAAGGTTCTAATAATTATTATTGCTAAAACATCATGCAATGACCATAAATTTGAACTGGAAAGGTCAGATTTTGTCCAGCTCAAAGCGCAAAATACACACCCAAATTGGGCGTTAAGTTTTCGTATGGCCTAACATTTAAATATCCCATGAATGCAAAATAACGTATTTGTCCATTCGTTTCCGTCAAAGCGCTACTACTACTTCACACGTCAACACAGCGATGACGACTCAATTGTTTTTTCATGTAAGATGAATCGGGTTGTATTATATTTCATATCTCTTAAGTTGTTTTTCGTCCAAGAAAACGAAATGTGCATTTGTTCAAAACAATTTCGATCTTTGGGGGGGGTCAATTATTTAAACATTTGATCATAAAAGTATCCTTAATTTTCATGCACTTTCGTCAAAATCACCTTTTATTTCGTCGTATCGATGGTTCATTATCAGAATGTTACAAAGCAATTTCGTCTTTGGTTATATAATTTCCCTTTTAGCTCACGTATATTTCGCCTCGGATGCAGTTGTAATAGGCTAAGTCCTGAACATCATCAAAATTTATCTTTGTAGATATGACATATTGTAGGCAGCTCAGAAAAAATACTACACAAATTACATTCCTTATCAAGACAGCAAAATCAATTGAAAAGTAACCCCTTCCAAACCTGCCATTTATTATGGAATAAGGAATAACTCGAGTTTTTCCAATATGTATTTTCTAGTTTTGATGAAAATGTTTTAACTAACTGGGAAACCTCTATTATGCTTCTTTTTTGGTATTGTTTATCTATTATTTTACTGGTCTACAATCAAGAATCTCAATAAGCCCTGTGGGTTATTGCCACGGTGTTCTATATGTGTGTTGATAAGGCCAGCATACAGTTTGTACTCCCCTTCAAGCAGGTCCAGATATCCGTCCACCCCGCACAAGTGGTAGGTGTGATTCGAACCAGGGGCCAACTATCATCAGATTCGCTCTCATTGCAGAATTTATCGTCCTTCGTCCTTGGACCATAAATCAAATCATAAAATCCATAAATCTCTTTCAAATTTACGTTATATAAAATAATTATCTGAAGTTCTACCATTCTTTACAATCATGGATATAAGACTTGGCACTTCCACACCAGGGGCATTCGGTAACATAGGAACTAAAAAATAGGGTCTTTGTTTGAGAGACAGCCAAAATAACCCAAATAGGGTTCTCGGGTGACAAATGTGCAAAACAATGTTTCCCAAAAAGGGGGTCTTTCTAGAAAATTGTGCAAAAATTCACCCAAAATAAAAAAAATATTTTTGGTGAAAATTTGTTAACAAATAGGGATTTCTTTTGGTTGATCAGTGGGGTGGGGGAAGGGGGGAGGTCCCCCTTCTGGTTTCCTAGTCTCTTTAGTTTGGGGGGTAGCTGGGGGAAAGACGAGGGGTGAGGGGGCAAGGAGGGAGCAGTATTGGTGTGTGAAGGGTGTGTGATTGTGAGAGTGGGGGGGAAGAGGGGGTAGGGGTAGGGGTTCGGAGGAAAAAGGGGGGGGTGCGAATGGGGTGTGGCGAGAAGGAGGGGGCTGTGGTGGGGGGGGGGTGTGGGTAAGGTTTTTGAAAGGGGGGAGGGTGGTAAAGGTAGGGAAGAAGAGAGCGGGGAGGAGGTGGTGGGGGGTTTGACGTAGGGAGATAAGGGGGGTGGGGGGGTGTAGTGGAAGAGTAAGTAAGTGGAGGAGAAGGTATAAGGGAAAGGAAAGGGTGGGGGGGGAAGACAGTAGGGGGGGGGGGGGTGAGGTTTTGTGATGGGGGAAAAAAGAACAAGGATGAGGTAGTAATGGAGGGTAAGGAGGGGTGGTTTTTGTGGGTGGATAGGAGGGTGGGGGGGGGGTGTTGCCGGAGGGAAGGAGGATAGAGAAACAAAGCGGGTTCTGTTTTTGGTTGACAGTGGTAAAATTTTCAATAATAGGTGGTTCTTTATAGTGTGACAGCGTGCTGAAATTTTGGGGGTCTTACACTTATGACCTCAGGGGGGGGGGGGGGGGGTCCTAAGGCCCCTCAAATTTTATTTTCGCGCTGGCCCTTTACGCGTGGGATTTTTGCGCCGATTTTTTTAATTGTCTGACTTTTAAAGAATCGCTTCTTTTCATACCAAAATCATTAAATCGCCAAGCCATTATGAGTTAATTACACATGATGGTCCATAGAACCCACCCCCAACCCCCTAACGGAAAGAATTCAGCTGAAATATTCCAAAAAATCAAAAGAACCAAAGCAATTTTTTTTTTGCTAGATATGGTCACACATACATATAAAGTAAACAATTAATAGTATCATTAAAAATAATTAGCCCTTTATTGCTGAAAACAAACAATTTCATTGTGGACATTGCAAAAAACCTGTTACTGTACACAAGTGTATGGGAAAAATGGCGTGTAGTTTGCACATCCTTAAAAATACAGGATCCCTAAAACGCAAGTTTGGTGTTAAATATATGTATGTGGGTCTTCTACAGTCAGATATCACACCATAAAATAAGTTTTCAAAAGGCTTTGAGCATGGCTCAGTTAAATCTGACTCACTAAGTGAGAAATCACTGTAACTTATAGGCCTATTATACGACCAGTGGCGTTCTTGGGGGAAAGCTTTCGGGGCGCCCCCTAGGGGCGGGGGGGGGGGGTGGGTTTGCTGGTTCGCCAAAACATCAAAATCACCCAATTTTCGGCTATTAGAGGTCATCCGCCCTCGGGGTCCCCTCAAAAGCAAGGTCTGGGTAACTCCGTGGACGACGACGGTAAACTTATTTTTCAAATGCTCTCTTTATTTGTTTTGGAAAAAACAAATTTAAATTAGTCCTCAGTATATAATATTTTAATCAACATAAGATACTGGGGCACAATTAATACTTGCCGTAAACGGCGGCAGAATATACACTTTAAATAAATTTAGGTGCCATTCCTACGGCATCCGGATGTACCCTCGCACTGCAGTAAATCTTGATTATGTTTGTTATCCAACAGTTTTGAACTGAAAATGTATGTGGTTCAGGGTACGTCCTGGTGTAAAAATCCACCATTTTTTTTTTTTCCTTTCTTGACAGCAAAAAAAATTAATCAAAAATGTGCAAAATTACAAACATTTAGTAACGCGCAGTCCTTTGATTAGTAAACCAAAACGAATTCCACACACGCAATTACACAAACCCCCAAATCGGGGTTTTTCTCCTAATGATTCTTTGTTATAGGTCATGAGCCATAACCGAAACCTGTGCACCCCCCGGGCTTTTGGAACCCCTATTTTTGGAAACCTTATACATATAGCTACAAAATCGTGTTGTCGGCAAAAAATCCCCATCCTGGGTTAAAGAAGTGCGGGCGCTTTTTTTTCAAAAGGCGGCCCAATCTTTCACTTAATGCCCTTTTTTTGACATATATGCAATTTTGATCCAAATTCATGCACTATGGACTACTTAGTCGCACCAAACACCCCAAGAATAGTTGAACCCTTTTTGGCATGCTTTAACCTGCCCTAGAGGCGTCATATTTCAAAATGGCCACTAAAACAATGAAATACCGTTTATTTACAACACTAATGCCTCTTTAGCAAAATGCCCGGTGTCACCATTTATACTTTGACATGCACCTGTGGATTAGTTTTAGGTAAAGTAAACACTTAAAACTGAAGTATTTTTAAGCCTTTCAAGTGTGTATAGCACATGGTAAAAAATACTGTAAATTTTACAGTAATCCTGGCAAGCAATTCTGCCAACAAATATACAGTAAAATTTACAGTATACTGTAAAACTTCATTTAATCAAAAGCTTAAAACACTATATTTTGGTGAGTTATTACAATATTGTGGATGTATGGAGAATAAAAAAGCACTGACGACCACCCTAACTTAGTAGGCCTAGCCACACCACATTTTTTTTACAGTGGCCAATTGTGCATATACTGTAAAATTTCAACAGTTTGTTGAAAATGTATCAGCATCAAACTGTAAAAATTATACAGTAAATTGATTGAAAACCTGGAAAAGACTATAATTTTGTTAACGGGTGTGTTGGCAGAATGCTGCCAGGATTTTTTTTCCCGGAAAATTTCCAGTATTTTTCCCTGTATCTTTTAGTATACTTAATGGTATACTTGAAATTCATAGTAGTGTATAATGATGCTGTACTCATTAAAGTTCGATAAAAGTCTTCCTTTTAGATTTTGTCATTATAAGGCCTGGAAAATGGACATACCATTTACAGTATTTTCCTGTAATTCAATTACAGCCAATACTGAAAGTTTTGGGAAGTTTTTTACACAGTATTTTTTCCTGTAAATTGCACGTTAATTTTTACAGGGTAGAGGGCGCTTTATGTAAAAATGGTCTCTGACTTACTATATACTAGGCCACAACCACAGCCTCCTCCTTAATCACTGATCAACTTGACTCCGCAAAAACCTTGGTTTCTCGAGTCTTATGGATGGTTACTAAGTGAGCACAAGCTTCTTACTACGTACTTCGCCTGCTTGCGAGAGCTTCAGGCAAGGAGTGTACGCGCGTAGCGACTGCAACCAAACGCGTCCACATAAGTTGCTGTTGTTAAGAAATTACTAACGTACTGCAACACACAGTCTTGGTTGTGGTCTATATGGGCTCAGGGATGGAATGCCACGGGGAGCGGGTCTCATGCCTCGCCTGTCGGCATCTGTGCCGGTTACCGGCCGATGAGAGTGCGGGAGCCTGGCGTTTTGTCTGGACAAGACAATCTTGGCATTGGCGCACAGGTCGAATGTCCAAGGGAGACTCAAAGGGCCTTTAGATGAGCTGGCCCCTTATTGTGAGGAGAACATCACACGCGCGCATGTCCATCCGGGGCACAGGTTTATGCTTTCCGTCTGAGTGGCGTGCCAGGCGTTCACCTTGAGTGACCTGGTTGGAGCGCCCCGGAGCAAGGGAATAGCATGTTTACTTAGGAGTCACCTGGACTGCACTCTATAAGGCCCCTCGGGAAGCAGTGGCGAGCTAGAGAGGGGGCATGGGGAGGGGGCACCGGCCCCGGACACAACATCAGAGGGCAGTGAAATGATGTTTCGGAAAAAGAAAAAGAAAAAATAGTACATCCTCTTCAGATAATGAGATAACGAGATCTTCCGAGGCATCAAAATACTAAAAAACGAGAGGTTCCGGGGCTCCGTCACTTGACCACCAGCCAGAGGCAGTATAGTTCTCTGCTTCAAGATAATGACGATTAGTACTGAGATACATCTCCGACGGCACTCAAACCTGCTAGTTAACTCAAGAGCTTCCAAGTGGCTCCGAAACCCTGGACCAGCCAGGGGAAGTATAGTTCATCTGGCGTTCATGATTGTGAGATAACGAGAGCTCTCAGGATGCACTGAAACATGCTAAAACCCAAGGCTTCTGGGGCTCAGCCCCTGGACCCCGCAACGTTCAGCATAGTTCAAGATAAGGACATAATCCCTCTCCAAAAGTACTCGAACATGTGAAACTCAAGAGCTTCGGGGTCTCTGCCCCCGAACCCCCACAAAGGGCTTTTCAACATTATCATGTATGCCCGAGAACTGGAAGACGGAGACTTGAACTGTGAGGAGTATGCTTGCCCTGTTATGGGGGGGGCGGGGGGGGTTCAGCCAGAAGCTTGACCCGGCGTTGGATGCCTCCTGCCGGTTGTCGCGGGGTGTCTTCGTCCAGCTCCGGCGGGAAACACATTAATAACATTGCAGCAGTAGCAGCATGAGCATGATCCTGCCAGGATCTGGTGTGGGCGCGCCTGTGTTGGACTAGAGGCCGGCTGCTGACCAGCCTTAGGCCGGGGAGTTTTTAGGAAAGTCCGGTCATTTGAAATAGTCTGTAAGGAGTGGGGGGTTGGGGAGTTGGCTGTGGAAAGAAAGACCATGCTTGTCAACCAAGTGGCATCTTTGCGTATTGGAGCCTGGTGAGCCGTCTTCCGCCTGGGGGGGGCTTCCTCGTGGCTGAGTGGCGGTGTCTCAGCTGATTGAGATCCAGAATCGGCAGATCCAAAGGTTCCTGCAGTTTAGTGAGGTTATACCTGGGAAGAACAGATCGGAAAATGAGCATCTCTTGGTCTGCCCAATGTGGGTGCAACAATGCACAGAAAAGGACCTTGCAGAATCATGAAGCAGCCAGACATTTGTTTACCCAAATCTGGTAGATCACATTTGTAGAACCACTGTGTTTGGATACGATAAGAAGAATTTGCAATTTATAATCATTGCTAAGTGTTCAAATTGGCATCTTTTAAGCAATGCTGTTTCCTTGAGCTCCTTTGATTCAGAACTTGAATTTCTCTTTCTCCTGCTCTTCTTGAGTCATGTCGTAACGGTCTCGTCTGTATCACAGATTTCTATTATACTTTATGTCAGACAACTATTTGTGGCAATCAATTATCCTGATGTGCCACTGGTACATAGTGCACACATCATTTAACTTCCAAACCATGATCATTGGTGGAGGAATTTTGGTCTGCCACATCTGCCTGGTACCCAAATCAGGGCTTGGGTTAATTGGGTCTCTGAATGTGCATCCTCAACAAATCGCTGCATACGAGTGTCGGCTTATCAGTCGATTTCCAAGGCTTAGGAAGGCATCGATTATACTTGTCACGTTTTGACTTAAACCCTAGTCTACCTGAGCCATTTTGAACAACTCCCGACCCCCCCCGTGATTTTCGCTACTGAACATCCGAATCCTGTAAATATAGTACACCAGGGTAGCTTAGAGTTTATTCTTTCCATTGGTATCAAAATAAGGCCAACATCCCCATTATGATGAACAGCATGACGTCATTATGTTGAGGAAAGTATGGAAAATACATGTACTGAATATAGGGGTGGGAAAATTGTATTTTGCAATTTTAGGCGACTCAAAACCATTATGATAGCACTAAACTCTCACATTTTTTATAAAACTAGTCACTTTTCCATCAAGTAGAGCCAAAACCGCATGAAAATTGGATATCCTAACATTTTTGGCGACAAAATTGGAATTTTCCCCTATGGGTGTCTATGGAAAATTGACAAATTTTGCTAACATGGGAAACTTATGGAAGTGAATGTGACGTAATGCTGAGGCAATTTGGTACCGATTTGATAGCATGGAAAGAGGAGGACCATAGCTATTATTGGTACCAACATTGAGTGCCTGTGATGGTTCTGTGTGGTAGGCAGGTTGGTACTTCTCTCCCGGAAGGGGGTGGTTGAATTTTGGCAGCCATTTGAAAAGCGCCCTCACACTAACCCAGGGTGGGGGGATGTTTGCAGACAACCTGATTTCAGTTACTTATGGTATAAGCTTCACAAAAATGGTTGTTCTCCAAAAATCCCCGGGGGGGGGGGTGCAGGGGGGGTCATTGGGAGCCCGTAGTCTATTAGGTGTTTATATTATCCGTCTGATTAATAAAAATATGATTCCATTTTGACAAATTTGGCCGACCGCGGACCTAACAGTTTTTGGGAAGGGTTACTCTTAATTTATCAGGTATATAAGACAAGAACATAAGATATTGTGCATTTTTTTGCTCGCCATATTTACTATTGATCTAGTTGCCTGGTATAATATTAGCAAACAAATAATAAAGTAAACATGGACAGCAGACATAAAACAATCAAAGGACACAAACAGGTGGCACAATGTAAATTGAAAGGATAATGTACGTCAGAAACAAAGTCCATTCATGTTAAGTGTATTTATAATTTGGCAGTAGGTGTGTCATTTGGCGGTCAGAATGTTTTCGCGAAAATAATTAATTATGATATATAAAAACACACTTTTCCACCGCGATACAATGTAAACAAACACATTAAATTGTATCAGCGCATTATCCACCTCTAGATTCACACGAGGACACTCAAAATATGTGAGGTAACGATGGTATTTTTTATGAAATGTGCATGTGACGATTTTAAAACAAATTCTAAAAGATAAAACGTCACTAATTACAAGCAAACCAAAGCAAAGGACAACATGTAACAAAAAAACAAATTAGACTAAAAACCGAAACCGAAAACCAAAACCAAACGAAACAGACCGAAACCACACCAAGCTAACCAAAACAAAATGATAATGAAATATATATATTTTTCATTTATCATTTTGTTTTGAGGTGATCAAAGCAAAATGAGTCTGAAGTCGGTCAAATTCGTTTTTACTTTTCTATACAACTGTATGCAACATTTAAAAAAGCACATTTTTGCTGAAAACCCCCATTGAAAATTGGCCAATATAATTCCAAAAGAATTTTTCAGTTGAAGGGTGGCCAAACAACAATAGAAAAAAAGATTATTTTCTCCTTTGTTGGCGATATCTCAAAATCAATTATTTGCGACTTCCGACTCATTTTGCTGATCACATTCCACGTATGACCTTTCCCCGGAACGCTTCTAGTGTCGTCTGGCCATCGCAGTTTGGAAATTGGTTGTCAGTTCAGTTTATTCAGCAAAAATATAACAACGTTACATAAATATATATAAAGGTATGGTGCAATATGCTAGAATCCTCAAAACAGACACTCAATTAGAGGCTTATAAGATTAGATGGCCTTTGACCAAAGTCACTAACGGGGATTATACATGCCATATGTGTTTAGATCGCTGGTCGGACCGAGCAGTGATGTGACACTTGGCGTAGAAATTGGTGTGTGTATACGTTAGCATCATTTAAAAGGTGTAGTTGTCCATTTCACAAGGAGAGGTAAAAGATATTATTATTCTAATGGGCACAGGTAAAAAAGTTTACGATACTCATACAATATATAGTAATGTAGCTAGTAAACAGCGTTGACATAAAATACATTATCACAATATAAGAGATGGATGTTTCAATTGAAGTATTGAGGGTTGAAAAAAAACCAGGCATTTATTTATTAAACGTGTATTTTAACATAATTACTTTGACCTGCAACATATCATAATTATCACACGCATTGGTGAAATAATTGCATTCTTATATCGATGCACACCAGGGGTGCAAAAAGTTTTTTTCTCTCAGGGGCAAAATGGCAATGTTCACATAGGCACCTACAAGACGTTCAACCATTTCTCGGAGCGGCGCTCCCACTCCCAGCTCCCGCATTTTTTGCACCACTGATGCACACATAACACCAATTAAGTTTTATTTGTCATCAACAATGGACCAACCTTGTATTAAGAGATTTAGCGCGCAACGGAATTTGACAACCTGGCCAACAATGGCATATGTTCTTCAATCATTAACAGACCATTGTATAACTGAAGCATCAATTTCCAGTAAGAACGATTCGGTACAGAAACTTTGTACCATGGTCACAATATGTGTTGTATGGCAACAAAGGCCTAGTCTCTGCTGGCGGGGGGGGGGGGGGGGGGGTGGGCGGGGGGGGCGGGGGTGGGCCCGGTGATTGAACCCATCTCAATGTCCACACCCGTCAGATATGCAGGAGCTCACGTCTAATTTTGAAATCTTACTATAGATAAACACACACGACACATACAACCAACGTAATCCCTATGTATCGCTCTACAGGCCGGAAGACACAAAAAAACAAACCCAACCCGAACCAATCAATTTCTAACTTTCTAACTAACCAAACGCATTTTTTTTGACAAATGCAACATACTGAAAGAACCAAACCATATATTGGAGGAGGCACTGGGGGGGGGGGGGGTATAGGAACGACCGCCTCGATTTGGGCATTGGGGATTCCAAACGGTTAATTTGGGGGGAATGGTACGTGATTTACTAATGGCAGTCTCTGTCTCAGATTTATTACAAAATCTCCTATTAAACCCTAAGTTCAAACCATCATATAATGATAATTTAGGAATAATTTATTGACGTCGAAAATCCGTCGAGGTTCTGTGGATTAACCTCGCTGTGAGTGCAAAACCGCGAATTTCCAATACCAGTCATTGATTTAAAGATCGTGACCAGGCCGAGGCCTTTAGTCCGTCTGTTGTGTCACCCCCGGCCCCGCCCCGGACCCCGAGGCCGCGCCTTGATTTCCCGACCCGTGCGTGTTTTTGTTTTCTCCCCATCTCCTCGTTGCCGTATTTTCCCGTTCCCATAGGTTTAGCACGTAATCACGAAAACTTGAAAACAAATATTCTAATCGAAAATATGTTTATTATCAATATTTTTCCACTCGAAATCCGTTTGGATGTTGAAGATCAACTCCAGTGTAAGCTTTTTTTTTATGAAATGGGTACAAACGGGATCCCTTTTGAACGAGCCTGTTTGACCTCATGTTCAATCGCATGGTCAACCTGCTATTTATAGCTGCGTACCATGTACCAGGCCCGGTCCCAGGTAGCTTGCACCCACCTTGAATATTGAATGCGTTGACCTGCATGTAAGCAATCCGCTCCTTTCCGGTCTTTAAAAACGATTTGATGGTAGTTTTGCATCCAATTAAAATCAAGGCATTTAGATTCGGTCGCGGCTCCGTACGGGGAATTCCCACTCGCCACCTCACTGATCTATTTATAAACGCGTACAGTGATTTTCAAATTCCGTTCACTGTTTCAGGCTCGTCCAATGAATCGTTCGGCAGTTTTGCGCTATGGAATGAAGCTTGGGCCGCCACCGCCTGGTGTCACCGTTCGATATCGTATAAGAGCGCCCTCCTACCGCTATGAATAAGGCTAAGCACTTGGGTTACGCCGGCAGTTGATGTCGTTCTGTCGCTATAACGGTTGGCATGTCCTACCCCCGACCCACCCTAACCAATCAATCTAACTTTTTTCTAACTAAGCAAAAGCATTTTTTGAACTGCAATGACCTCATTATATTGAAGGGGCACTTTCACGATCCACATCAGACTCGTTACCACCACCCCCTCGTTACCACCTATTGCTCCTCTGTGTGATCTACACACACAAAAAATGAGATTTAAAAAACAAATCCTGTAATAACCTAATTAATTAAATATCATCTTTGTCCTGGTTTCGCGTCGCGGCGCGTTCATAGGCCAAACCCGTTCTCGAGTTTTGCGATCATTAGGCCAAATCAAATTCGGGATCAAATTTTGCTGTTAGTAGTCACAGGTATAACACTTCCCTGACATACAGATTCCACACCTCTAATTATCGCCCCAATCCTACTGCCAGGCATTGTTAAAATTAGTGACAAACCTAAGTTGACCCCTCAAAAAAGCTAAGATTTGCCTAAAATGGCTGCAATTTTCAGCTATATCATTGTCAGGGTTCTACTTAAAGGAGCATACCTGTATATGTAAATCAGAAGTGTCCATCACTCTATTTAAAATTTTCAGGCCGAATACATATCTCTTTCGGCAGGGAAAAATAGCCGGTGCTTTTATTCAAATATTCACTAAATGACCAAACCTCATCAGAGGTGTCAGGTGATTATGATTTGGTACACTGCAAAAACAGTAATTAGAAATTAAACACTTTTCTAAACACTATTTTGCACCACGTTTCTAAAACATTTTGAAATGGCTGTTTAATATCTAAACACATTATATCTAAACATGTTTAAAATCTAAACATGTTTAGGGATTTGACATTAGGTGTTTATACATTTGATGCCAAGTGTTTAGAAATTAAACATGTCAAATCTCTAAACACTAATTTGCACCCCGTTTCTAAACACTGTTTTTGCAGTGTAAATGGCAAAAATGGAAGCTTAATCACCAGGGATTATACACTTCACATAGCTTTGATGATATGTTATGCTCTCAGTAGTGCTATCTGCAGTAGATAGCAATGTATGATGACATATAGTGTCAATTTCTCAAACAGTTTTGAAATCTCTTGAAATTGCCCATGTATATTCAGCAAGATTACAAGTTACCCAAAACATGTTATTTCAATTTTGGGGGGAGATGCAGATTTCACACCTCTAATGACCCCCAACCCTACTGCCAGGCATTGTTAAAATTAGTGACAGTGGGCCACAAACCTAAGTTGACCCCTCAAAAAAGCTAAGATTTGCCTAAAATGGCTGCAATTATATCATTGTTAGGGTTCTGCTTAAAGGAGCACATATATGTAAATCAGAAGTGTCCATCACTCTATTTAAAATTATTTTCAGGCCGAATACGTATCTCTTTCTGCTTCTATTCAATAGTCGGTGAATTTTGTCGGGTGCCGATTTCTCACTGCGCCGGGATGCTGGTCAACCCTCGTAATTCCCATGCTTGGCAGGCTGACAGTATCAAGATCTTCTGAGAAGAAATGGGGATTTTTCTTGCACGACGTTTTTTTTTACTGAAATTAGGCATTTAAAGCAATAACAGCACATTTTTGTAAGAGCGCCCCCCATTTTCAAAAATTTGATATTTTTTGCACTTATGTTGTATGTCTATGTAACTACACCTGCGAACGAGGAATGCTCAAAAATGCGTATTATCATAAAATAAGCGATTTTGTAATTAGAATTGGATCCCGGTTGTACTTACGACAGAGCTGGATATGCTAAGATAGTATGTCCGTCTATGATGAAATAGTGCCACCATCAAGAAAATGACCTCTAACTTGACTTGCCTGAACCATAAAACAACTAATGGAATTACGTATATAGGTGCAATGGTGCTAGGTTCCTGTCTATTTCATAGTTGGGTAGCCGTCACCACATCCGTTGAATTATATCGGAGATCTCCGATATTTTAGATCATAGAATATTCTTATTAGCCAAAATCCTTCGTTGCAACACATAGACATTTTCAAGCTAACCATTCACTGGTATAGTTTACTACCCAGTTACCAATGCAACCGTGTAAAAATCTCAATTTGTTGATAAATTGGGGGCGCTCTTAAAAAATGTGCTATTACTGCTTTAATTAGAGGTGTGAAACCTACACAGGGCAAATAGTCGGAGAGATATGGTAAAAGTTCTGGGCAGACCGTAAAGTTGAGTAGATACACCCAATTTTGTTGCTGAACGTGATAGATAAGGGTGTGTAGAATTAGAATCTGCCGGGTGTCACCTTGGCACCCTTGGGCGTTTTTGAGAAATCCAAGATGGCGTTGTCATAGATGATAATTATCTATTCGACCCTATATTATCAAACTATGGAGTTAATAAATATACTATAGGACCAATGAACAAGTGCATGGCACTTGTAACATTGAGTCATACTTCAAATTCAAAATGAAGGCCAAATCTAATAATTTTAAAATATACCCTATAACAGCAAATACATGCCATAAAAAAATAAACATGAAGTACTTCGATTATGTTGTTAGACACAATAAATGTATTTCTGATACTTTTAAAGTTGTAACATGACGTCAATCAATATGGCAGCCAAAATCGTGAATATCTTCAAACAATACTTGACACAAATTTCTAAATATTACCTTCAAGTATAAATTATTGTGTCAATGAAACAATTAGAAATGTACCTATGATCATAACCTAGTGATACCAGGTAATCCCGATAAATAAAAATGGGTCAAATTATAAATTGAGTGCAATATATTTGAAAAAATGTAATTCCTATGGTATTTTGAAAAATTTGCACCATATTAGTTTTATTTCGATTTTGGCGCATTTAAAACATTGAAATGTCTGTTTGTACAATGATTCGCATCAAGGTACTTTCTATGTCATTGACACATTGATTTCGATTTGAAGGCTGTAATACCTATAAATTTGTGTCAAGTATTTTTTGAAGATGTTCACGTTTTTGGCTGCCATATTGATTCACGTCATGTTACAATTTTAAAAGTATCAGAAATGCATTTATTGTGTCTAACAACATAACCTAAGTACTTCATGTCTATTTTTTATCGCGGGTATTTGCTGTTATAGGGCATATTTTAAAATTATTGGATCTGGCTTCCATTTTGAATTTGAAGTATGACTTAATGTTACAAGTGCCATGCACTTGTTCATTGGATCCTATAGTATATCTATAGTAACTCCATATTTTGATAATAAGGGTTGAATATATAATTATCATTTATGGCGACGCCATCTTGGATTTCTCAAAACGCCCAAGGATGCCCAGGTGGCACCCGGCAGATTCTTATTCTACACACCCTAATCTATAATGTTCAGCAAAAAAATGTGTATATACCAACTGTACGGTCACATGAACGTTCTCTCTGACTAGAAGATCCTGTGCCTAGGGGCGTATAGGATCTCGACAGACTGAAAAGCTCGCTGAAAATCATGAAAATAGTAGGCCTTTGCAGATGAGCCTTTGGCGTGAGTAGTGGTTGCCTATACATACAAGGAGGGTTGATCTCAGCAAAATCTAAACCTCAAAATGATACTCAAATAGAGAAATTTCTCCTGATATCAGACATTTAAACTTATGCTCTTAAACGAGAGGTACCTCGAGTTTACCATTATTTTGTGTGCACAAAATGTCGATGACGCGTAAAATGCATGGTTATGTGTATATAAGTTTGTATATTGACTTTTGTTATTCTAAATTAAAGCTAACTACTGTATATTTATAAGTATTTGACCCACCTTCTGATCCCTTATCATATAGCATGCCATGTGTGTGAAGGGAATAAGGTCTTGACGCCAGGTTCTTGAAAAGCACTTGTATGGTATCTCCCACTTCACCGGATATAATTGGCCCCAGGAGACCTTGCCAATCAGATTTTGGGATGACTTCGGTAAAAGTGTCGTCGGTGTACCTTACGAATACTGCTTTACCATATTTACGGCCGATTCGATCTGGTCCGCTGATGAGATATTTGCCTTCCAAGCTGCATTTTTAACAATACCAAGAGAGAGAGAGAGAGAATGAAAAGAATCTGGATTAACGAAGAAGTTAAAATACTAAACTTCATGCGGCAGGTGTAAAACGCATAAATGCATAAGCTGCATAATCTGCATAATTGCATGAGCTGCATAATCTGCATAATTGCATTAGATGCATAATCTGCATAATTGCATGAGATGCATAATCTACATAATTGCATGAGAGCATAATCTGCATAATTGCATGAGCTGCATAATCTGCATAATTACGTGAGATGCATAATCTGCATTATTGCATGAGATGCATAATCTGCATAATTGCATGAGATGCATAATCTACATAATTGTATGAGATGCATAATCTACATAATTGCATGAGATGCATAATCTGCATAATTGCATGAGATGCATAATCTGCATAATTGCATGAGATGCATAATCTGCATAATTGCATGAGATGCATAATCTGCATAATGCATGAGATGCATAATATGCATAATTGCATGAGATGCATAATCTACATAATTGCATGAGATGCATAATATGCATAATTGCATGAGATGCATAATCTGCATAATTGCATGAGATGCATAATCTGCATAATTACGTGAGATGCATAATCTGCATAATTACGTGAGATGCATAATCTGCCTGTTAATATTTTGTTGCAGCACCTGTCTTTTACAACAGGGGAAATGGTGGACGGAGTGGGATTAAAGACGTACAGTGCCGTTGTTTGTAGTTTAATAGCGCAGTCATAATTGTTAAATGGGTCCTGCAGGTTACTTGATTCTGGTGTCATATCTGAAAATATTACTCTACCTTTGAACTTTTCAGGGATATTAATTAACCGTGTTAGTCTTCCTTATAACAAGATAAGCCGTCACATGCTTTTTGTTCAAAACCTTATTGCGCCTGCCACCAGTGTTGCTTTTTTTGGGACACACGGTATATGCATTAGATATGACCCCAGTAACCTGCTGCTCCCCATACCTATAGTTTAAATTCAGCTACTTATATCAATGATTAATTCTCCATATTATAAGCCTTAATTGATACCAATGTTGTCGTATTGATATTTTATTTCACTGATAGAAGTTTAAATTTGTAATGGCTACAAATAAGACCTATTTTAAAGGCATGTGTTGCGTGAAAACACGCTTCATCACCAATAACATTTTTTCCAACATTTCCTTTCTTCAAATAACCTTAGGTAGTCATTTTAAATGTCTTTTACCTTCAATTTTATATAACTGCAGGAGAATGAATGATTAGTGAGTTTGGGGAGCGTGATTTAAAACACAATTTGGTTACTTTGCTAAGAGGCGCTCATAGGTATGTGGAGTCGCTTGCCGTATATAACCTATGCGAAGGCTTAAATTTCGCGGGGTTTTTTCAAGTTGTAGGGAAAATGAAAAAAGGAGAAGAAATAGACAAACAGCAAAAATACAACAGAATTTCCGAGTTGCACTTTGCAAATTTTCTTAAAACATATCGGCGTTACATATAGTCAGATGTGTACTTCGGTAAAAGTGAAAAAGAAATTGTGGGAACATCTTTCTGTAATTATGTAACTTATACACAACTTTTGGATCAAAAATATTTCACTGGTATCACAACGTAACCAACGTAGATATACCATGTAATACGAAGAACATAATTGCTAGGGTGCAAACGTAAATAATCCCCCATTGGCCATCACTATAATTATACTATGCTAAAGCTTTGTGTTCAAATCAAATACTATACTGTTTTCCCAGGCTATCAATTTTTTAAAATGTTGATATAGTTATCAAATTGAAGAAGTGATAGCTACACGAAAAAACAAACTTTAACCCATTTTCACAGTAGGAATATAGTTTTCTTGTAGTTTATTTCATATGTTAGACCTCTTTGGTATCTGTATTTTTTTGAACAATATTGTGATGTGTGCTAGAGGAAGGGGCCGGGGCGAAATTTCTTTCCGTAGTTGACTTGCATGTATTACAACATCACTTCACTTGGAATAACATGATATTGATCGTATCTATTGTAGGCCTATGTCGCAGAGTCTGCCTTTATTCCGTGAATGGTTAATAATTTTGTATTAGCAAGTTAACTGCGGGGAAAAAAATATATCGCGACCGGGACCAATGGCAGAGTTTACTCGAGAGTCATTTGACCTGGGCGGTTTCTGGAATTTTTTATTATAAATACCTGTAACTGGCATTTTTTTGCTCTTGTGGCTCTTTGTATGTACCGTATTTTAATTTCTCAATTTAATGTATTTCTTGTTTATGTCAGTAATGTAAAGTTCTATGTCATATGTCAATAAAAAATGAACTAACATTTTAAGTGCTAGGTTTTTGTTTCTTTTTGTTTGTTTTTTATGTGAAGCAAACTTTTTTTTTTGCTTTTCCTTCCCCCTTATTTTTTGCTTTTGGGAGATCAAACAAATAGGAGCGTTTCTTTTGATAGCGATTTAAATTACTGGGGGGGGGCGGGGATGGGGGGGTCTTGTGGGTGAGAGCGGACTAAAATAGGGCTTCTTTTGGTAGGCACCCCGGCTCGCGCGTACGCAATAAATAGATATAGTGTCTCCTCAGGTGTTTTGAATCATCTCATATGTGCATAGCATGTTTCTATACTGATATAATACTAAACACGTGTCAGTACTTAAGTACAAAAGTGTTCCAAAAGTTAAGGAACCACCAAGATATTTCATCTCTGCTCAAAATTATCTAGGTTATCTAAGTACTAACGCTTTTTTGACTAAAATGAGCGTTAAAGAGTCCGGGTTTTAATGTGTTAAGATAGGATTTTCTGGGCTCACATGACCCATTTGAGGTGAAATTCCCAAAACTGGTGATTGTGGGATTGACTCAAAACCCCTCTGTGTCTCCTCTGGCACCGACGGTCTTGGCTCCAATTAAAGTGTCGAAAGTAGTCAGATACTCATATGACCCTTGATAAAATAATAAATAATAACCGGAATCTTAATATTAAGCGCTTATTTCAAGAGATCAAAGCGCTGGACATATAAAATTACTACGAAACAGCCATCTAATGTCATATATAAAATAGAATTTAACAATTACAAGTTAAAAATCATCACTATAGGCTAAACTTGATTAATAATCATTCACTCCCACAAGCACACACAACACGCCACACACCAACCCAACCCACAACACCACCCTCACTAGGCCTATAAACTATATAAACACCACCGACACCTAAATACACTTGCACACACCACCAATAATTAAAAACTACAATCACGCACCCTAAACAACACACACACCCACATATTTGCACACCTACACCTACACACGCATACACAACCTCATACCCACCACATCCAACAGCATGCAATAAAGTGTGTCTGTTCATATGCCGACTGTCACACATAACCTAAGAAATAAATAACACCATTGCCGCTTATTTATTAAACAGGTCAAACCCCGGAGGCGGAGGCACTATTCACAAGAAATAAATAAAAAACCAATAAAATTTTTTTTAAAACAGACTGAAGGAAAACCGGAATCAGAAGGGACGCGGGTATTCCAAAGTCCTAGTAGCACGGCTGGACACGATTTATCGCCATAACCCCTGATGGTCCTGGGAGTGAAAAAGAAGTGTATCATCGTCCATTCGCAAGTTGTAATCCTATGCGAATCTCCGATCTCAATAACTCCTGTGAGATAAGACGGAACTAGGCCATTCACAGCTTTAAAAAACATAAGCAGAATTTTAAAACATATTCTCTGTTCCAATGGCAGCCCATGGAGATGTTTAAGCAAAGGCACTGACGGATGGAGCCTTCCAGCCTTGAAACACTATCACTCGCCGCTCTATTTTGGACTTTTTGAACGCTTCCGGTCGTCGACCGAAATTCCCAGTAAGAGTGCGTTAGCGTAATCAAGCCGAGAAAAATTCAGGCGCGGACAAGATGATGGCAACTATCAACTGTTTCAGTAAGCGGCGGAAATTCTGTAACTACATCTGAGATGGAAATTTGCCGACTTGACCACAATTTACATGATCAGTCCTGGATAATGGATTGATCAAACAACGCAATGTTCTAATCTTTGCTGACTGCTGAATAACATTGTCACCAATCCTCATGCAGATCTTACTTACGTATCCTCTCCGATATATGCCGAGGTGGCAATAAAACATTCGACTTCTCGTGATTGAGTTCCGTTTGTTTTTGGTCATCCACGCACTGATTTCATCGATCCCTGAAGACAGCTTAGCCACTGCTTGTTCACCCGCATTGGCTTCCTTAGGATTGAACGGAAGTAAGCTGGGTATCATCCGCATACATAGGATAACAAGATTGTGCTTTCAGAAGGATAACCCCAAGTGTAGTAATGTAAATGTTAAAAAACAACGGCCCCACACAGAGCCTTGGGGAGACCAAATCAAGTTTGTAATTGTCAGCAGAATGAATCGCCACTGAAACGCAAAAACAACGATCTTGCAGATATGACCTTAATCCAATTCAACACAGCGCCCGATATTTTGAATGTATTGAGAACCTATTTAGTATATTTGATGATCAACTGTATCGAAAGCATCAGATAGATCTAGTAACACGACGGTCACAGCTTTGTTGTTGTCTAAAGCTTACAAAATATCTGTTTTGAACACGGAATAAAGCCGTTTCGGTACTACTGCGTTCTATACGCCTATTTGGAATTTTTCAGAAGAGAATTTTTGTTCAAATGCTCGTTTATTTGGGCGCAAGCAGCTTTCTCCATAATCTTTGAGAGGTAACTGATGTTGGATACCGACGTCATTTTGAGGATATTTTTATCAAGGGTGGGCTTCTTGAGAATGGGAGTTACAACCGGCCTCTCGAGCCTCGACGGAAAAACACCGCTGGCTGAAAGACCTGATTAAATAGCTAAGTGGTCTCAATGAAATATTGATGTTTTTTTTTTTTTTTTTTAATTTTATTATTTTGTTTATACTTTTTAGGTGTTGACAAAATAATCTCCATAAGAAAAAAAGTGTGAGCGGAAACAGGGGCGATACATTGTAAATTCTGAATGTTACAGTAGTTTAAACCATCAACTTATCACCATTATATGTTACTTGAATACCATCGAGTTCGTTCCTGATCTAAATAATTTTTGCCTAAAAAGCAGCAATGAAGTTTCCACAGATCAGTCAGGAATAAGCATCAGGCAAGTGTCTATTATTGGAATTTAACAATTTTTTTCAAAGTGGAAACATCTCTATGTCTGCTTTTTCAAGGATATCATTGTAATATAACTCTTTAGCAGACTGAATTAAACCATTGACACGATTAATCTGACCCACATATGCTTCATGATCGGTGTTCTCTGCTCTTACCCATTTACGCTCATATCTCCTCCGATCCCTCCTGGCAATTTTGATATCGTTATTAAACCATGAAAGTCGTGGTCTGATAGTCCGAGAACGTTGTTGATGGGGAGCTTGGACATCAAGCACATTAAACACATTTGTCGCAACTTATCAGTCATCTCATCAACAGTGCCTCGTAAATCGAGCCCATCGACTTCCATAGTAAGATGATTGGCAAATAAATATTACTCATGTTTTTTAAATTTTCTACAGTAGAAATTACCCTCTTTGGTAATGGTTTAGAACAGGTTAAGTTAACAGTCAATCAACGAGTGGTCGGAACCAAGACTTGGTAAACAACACCTTGTCTTACAAGAGTTATCTTCCAACGTGAGACACTAAATCATTTATGACCATCCTTGTGAGTTGGGACTAAGTCCTACATGTTGCTGAAACCAGGACTTTCAAGGATTACGAAACTGAGAGATTAGATTTTTTTTGGATGACCATCAACGTGGATATTAAAATCCCCCACAAGGATAGTCATAGTTGGAACAAGAGTAATATCATCTAGAATGTTCAAATTCATTCAAAAAATCACTAGTTTTAATTTTGATGAATGGATTTATTCTGGGTATAACAGGCTTGCCCACTGTGCACTAGCGAGCTGCACACATGATTTCATCCTCGTGATAGTTTTTACAATCTCGCTAACAAACTTTTTATTACCTTACAACATTGCTCAGAAGTCCACCTGTATTTACAATCTCCTGTTAACCATGTTAACATGTGTAAGTGCGGATTCTGTTATCTACTATTCTACAGGGAATTTTAGATTTTGATCCTTATCCACACTTTAACATGTTTAACAGAAGTCGTGCAGATAATGATCACGCCAGGGCATTTGCGAATTTTAGAGTAGGCCACAAATCGACAAATCACCTGCGCCTGGATGAGACTTATATATACGACAAGATACAGTAAATGATACTGTATCTTTATATACGATCAAGATACAGTGAGCAGCGGCACGTAGCCTACGTATTGAGAGGGTGGGAGAATATAATTACTACACTGCAAACTTGGGTATAACTTTAACACCATGGTGTTAATTTTAACTTCTTCCTGGATCAATAGGGGAATACTAGATTTACACATTTTCGGTGTTAAATAACACCATGTTAGTGTTTATAAGAACAATTTTTCAAACTCGTGGGAAGTGATTTCAGTAAGGGCTTTTCATTATGTCAAATTTTTTTCATGCCCTTATGTCCCTCTAATAATTAAGTCTATACGAAGAAAGCTCATACATACAACGTAGCCTATAAAGAACCACTTATATACTTTATTTACTCGTAAAATGTCATCTGTAAATTTACGTGATTTCACCCCTAAAATGTAGCTTATATGAATGTTTTTAGGGGCACAGGGTTCAACTTTTAAAATCTCAACCTACTACCTCAGAGTCATGTGCCCCTTTAATTTTGTTTACGAGTAGGACAAGGCGAGCAGTGAAAAATGACACCATGCATACCCAAGGACCTGATGATTTTGGTCAAGTAACACCGCATTTTCAAAACTTTCAATATGTGTTTTCTAACAGTGTTTCTAACGTGTTCTAGTATATTCTATAAGGGTTTAGGTTTGAGGGGTTAGACCATGTGATACTTTTGATAGATGACACTCAACAACGCTTGGATTAACTTGTGATTGAAGATAAAGTTATTATTTTTGTTTTCTGTGGGCCTTACAACTGTCACACAGAAAGACAATTCAAGTTTGTGTAAGGTCATGCACTGAGGTGTATATATAAGGTTTATCGGTTGTAAACACGGTGTACTGAACTCGAACTGTTTTGTTTAACGTCTACAAAATAGTAAAACTTCCCAAAGAAGTGTAACAGTTACACGACAGCGTCCCGTAATATCAGTCTATAATCGTTGTCCACAAAATAATGTAAACAGAACTAAATATTTTTTCAACATAAATGGCACACAGCTGCGTAACTAAATACTCGATTATGTGCACAGATGTAAAGACTAGCAGAAATTGGTCCCCTAAACTCTATACCTCCCCGCTTTGTAACTTAAAGTCGACTCAGATACTTCTGAATTCATTTTTTTAAATTTATTAATTAAAAATAGTCAACTAGAAATAAAGATAGTGAACTAAAATGCGTACAATTCCAAGTTTGGGATGAATCGGAGTTTTCGTTTTGATGCAGTAAACATTTAGGTATATAACAGTGCCATAGGATACTGTGTATAACAACATTTCCGGATCCGGAATTTTAAAACAAGATTGGATTTCTATTATGAAGGGCTTCGCTTTGAGCTTAGCTATTTTCAAACAGTGATAAGTACATGGACAAGCATTTATGTAATGCCAAAAAAAACACATTTTTTGGAAATTGAGGCGCCACCATCGAGAAATCTCTGAGTCATCCTTTAAAAGCCCGCCGTTGTTGAAGGAGTTGGATTTTTTAAAGTTAGTCAATCAGACAAAGCTTTATGGATTATTGAAATGTTTCTTTAAAAAAAACATGCTTTAAAAAATGATGTATCCATTGACCCTACAACCTTCCTGCTTGGCGTGGGTATATCCGCCAAAGCTAAGATAACCTAGCTCAAAAGCGAGACGTAATCAAATGGAACATTATTTTCAATGACTTATTACCTCTTTCTATTAAAAAAGAAAGGACACTATCAGTGATTAAAAAATTTGGAAATTTGCAGCAGAAAATAGGTTCAAAGTGAAGGGATAAGTCTGTAGCATTATCATAAGTTACCTTTCCAGTGGTAGAAAGAATCGGCAGAAAAGGAAGAAAACGGCAGTGTTCCAAGATAGATTCTCATTCAATTTACGTGTTTGTCGTAAAGGTCGCGGGACAGTAATGACTTAACATCTCTGATTCTGTCTTATAGGATGCTTCTGGTCTTATCATTTGCAGGGGAGGTTAGGATACCGGTTATGTTACAATAAGCCCAAAAGTGCATTTTTGATTATTTTCGATTTGCTGATTTAGCAAATCACTGATAGTGTCTTAAGCGTCTACTGTATATATCAGTAACATTATTATAATTCATGTAATCGACCTTACGATTAAACCAGTACAAATGAAGATTGAAATTAGGTTGTACTCTAAAACTCGAGACCGTGTTAAGCTTAGCATGAACTTAAAATCTGACAGTAAAAACTGGAATTCTGACTCAAAGTAATCTAAACTATATCTAATCATTATGTTTACACTAACCTGCCCTCTTCCACCTCTCTACCGGTGATAATGTTCTTGTTGTTGGTGCATAATCCCATTCTATGTCTTCAGCAGCCAGGAATATTTCCGCAATAGACAGTGACAAGAACTCGATAAAACAAGCAGTAGCAGCTCAGAGTAATAATAATCGAAACAGATGGAAGTGGAAAAAAGAGAAACCGAAGTGAAACGACGCGAACTGGAGAGAGGTCGGAGAGTCCGATGAGTAGAGATGCGTAGCACACGTGGAGCCAATTCAGTTCATATACTTCACGGACAACTTACAAAATTTACGTCTGTCATCATACGTTGTCACCTTATCTGTAAATCCAACATTTATGTGCGTATATGGGTAATGCCAGACTTAAGATTTTTTTCAGAACACAAATAGAGTCTTCAAAAAATCTTTACGGTTAATATGGTAGGTGTTATTTAACCAGCCACCCCGATTTGTAACTGGAATTGCTTCCTCCAATTAAGTTTGGATTAAAAAAACCAACAAATATTTGTTTATACAGTGCGTATCAAATAAAACGCAACAATGTTTTCAATTTTGTGAAGATTACGCAAGGTTACACCAAGGTCAGGTCTCCTTTTCCCCGATACTAAGTCATTTATTTAAAATCGCAGTCAAAAGAGCAAGATAGTGGATTTAAGGCGATAAGAGTACTCGTCACAAGCAATTGATTTTTGTGGTTGCGTTTAATTGGCGTAGCCAGGGGGGGGGGGAGGGGGGCCCAAACGGGGCCCCAATAATTGATTTCGTCGGTTGAGATGAGCCGTCGGTCACTTGAAAAATTAGGGTGGTCATGGCCTTGCCGGCCGGAGTGTCGGCAAAGTATAGTTTAAAGTTCATGGGTCAGCGTGTGCGACAAGTAAATTGTACAAAATCGTACAAACATTGCCCTCAGAAGACTTTAAAGCATATACAAATACCAAAATTTTCAGGGGGGGCTTCGCCCCTCGACCCCTTACGGGGCTTCGCCCCAGGACCCCAAACAGGGGCCCTAAGGCGGGCCCCGGACCCCTACCCTTGTATGGCGGTTTGAGATGCGCCACTGGCCCCCCCCCCCCAATATGAAAATCTAGCTACGCCACTGATACCCACTATCATGTTCCTAAAAAAAAGCAAGCATTTCAGGAGATTTGCAAGTCCCAAAGTAATTAATATAAGTAAATAAAAGTGCTTTGGGGGTATGTTTTTATTTGTTTTTTGTTGTTGTTTGCTTATTAGTGTCTTTTTGAACAGGTTGTTAGACAATTAATGTCTTAACGCTTAAGGGACATAATGGCAGTGAAAAAAACGTGACATAATGAAAAGGACCCTTACGAAATAACTCACGAGTTTGAAAACAATTTGGAATGTTACATCTGTAAAAAACAGTAAAACAGGAATGTGTTTTTTTTTATTAAATTTACGTCGAAAAATGCAAAGTGAATCGGACACGTTTAAGAAACGACGTCAACAATCATTGCATTTTCCACATAAATAGTGTGTAAATTTCTAACAAATCTCGACGTCTTTTGACGTTCCAGCGTCGATTGCCCTGGGTATTCACGTTGCGTGTTGCAATGGAAAGCCCAGCGCGTGCGTTTCTAGGGTCCAAAACCTAACGCGCACAGTGACTCATCTCAAAACTTGAGATCGAAATATTGGGAGTGCGAAGGAACACGCTTTATCGCGGTTTTAGCATCACACATGTCACGACATAAATAACGCATATTCCAATTACGCACTGACGTGCACGCCCTTACGCGATAGATTTGATTTGCCGCAACAATCATGCTGTAATAGCATGATTGCAAAAATGAAAATGTGAATCGTGCAGACAGTCCAAACGACGTTGAAGTTCACAAACATCTGGACGCATTAACCCCCGAAGCGCGCCGCAAGTGGCTGTTAAGCTGCTACAAATAACACGGGATCACGTCTGCTCATTCCAGTCCACGGTATGGGTAATTTAGCCGGCTGACTATGTTTCAGTTTGTAGACTTATGGACCCCTCTTTTTCACATTCATTTGCGGGACAATGAATATTATTATTTAAAGAACAATATACAGATGTTATTTAAAAAAGGACTTGTTATTATGGGAAAAATAACAGCCAATTTTTGGAAAACATAAAGATAATAAAGATTTGATGACCCGTCACGGCATTGATTGGTTTCTTATTTTGCTTGTCGGGGGGGACCCATTCAGGTAAAAAATGACGTAAGTAAGCCCTACATTGGAAAAAAAAACAACCGATTATCGTCATCGTACGTCGGTTTTTGAATCGTAGGGAAAAGGTAAACTTTTGTTGTACTGTCTAGACATAATTATACGGTTTTGCTTTGGAAAAAAATAATAGCACTTTGGGAAGAGGGTCATATGTACAGACATTGATTTACCATAGTCGATTATATATACGGTCGCCCCCCGAAGAGCACACGATATCTGATACCTGAACATGACCTGTAACGACAGTGACACCAAAATATCATCTCGCTTCCGTTTATAACTACCTACGGCAAAGCAGCAAGCATTCTGGATCTCTGTTGTCACAGCGGGTAATCGATCAAGATGTGAGACTATACATGTGGTTCTGTACAGGGAGGGTAGGACACGATCTGCACGATTTGGGCATTGGGGATTTCCAACGGTAATTTGTGAAACTGCCTACAGGAATTTACTATGGCAGTCTCGGTACCAGAGTGACATTAAAAAATCATCTCTTAAACCTTGTTCAAAAGATCTTAGTAATATCATGATAAATTAAGAAAACAAATAGAAAGTTTCACTCCCATCATGCTTCTGTTAATTACCTGTGCATAACTCATCTAAACTCCAGACACTTCCCCCGCACAAGTAACCTCTATCAAACATAATCCCCCTGAACATACGCGCCATGGCTACCAGAGCTTGCGCTCTGTAGCCTATGCGCACCGATACACTCTACTATCAAAACAAGCCCTATCTCATATTATAACCCCAAAACCATTGCACTTCCTGGAATCTTGGAAGTACCACATAAATTGATGCGGATCTGGTGCCTGTTGTAGATAGCCCCACTGTATGTGTTTCGGTCTTACATTTCCTTGTGAAAATGACATCTGGTTTTCTGGAACATTCCGCTCAGTGTTTCTTCTAAGCCTGGATGACACGATTTTGGCGCAATCGGTTGCAGATTTTACGCGTGACGCGGGGCGTGACGCACTACGATCTGGAGTTTAGAACAGCAGGACTCGTTCGGACTCAATTGGCGAGTCGAGTCCACTAGGCTTGGACTCATGCTCGGTACGGTGGACTCGGACTCGGGTCCCAGGGACTCGAACCTCAGGGCCCCAATGCCATGGACTTCGGAGTCGCCGCGATTTCAGACTGCTGGACACGGCCTCAATTGAACCCAGTGACTCTGACATTCAACAAAACTACAACACACATTCTTATCCCCCAATACTGGCAATACTAGTTTGAATGATCACCAGATATAACCTGATTTGTTTACTGCCCAATCTTCTAAAATATTATAAAAATATGCTGAAACAAAACTTATCTAAATCAGATGACACATGATATTCTAACATGTCCAAATGCACCATTCTCCACTAATTTTGTGAAGCTCAAAATTCAGAAAAGTCAAAGATAATTGGAACTTGAATAGATGCTGTATGTTATTGTTAAGTACAACAATGCACAGAGCAAGCATGAAGTAGGGCGGTTACAACGCAAGGGACTGCGGAAAAGTGTGTGAAGATCGGTTAGTTTCATGGTTTGCTCCATGGGGAGCCGGCGGGTAATGCAAAACTAGTGCTCTGGACCCTGGTTTATAAAAAAGCCTCTACTTAAAAGTTACTGGTTTAAACTTGATTTTGTTTATTTAGTGGTGTGGTTTGATATTTGTAATGTTGGAGTTCTTGGTATTGGCGTAGTAGTTTGTAGTTGGAGGGTGTTGATCGCTAGTTGGTGTGTTTGTTGCTTACACGTGGTTCTGGTTTAGATGTTGAAGAGTGGTTGGCGAGGGTGTTTGTTCTTGGGCATTCAGTGAGATCGTGAAAATTGTTGACAGTGTATATCTTGATCGCAGTAGGCGCATGTATATAAGTGCTCGATGATTTGTCTGGAAGTTAGTTTTAGCTTTGATTCTCATTCTGGTTGATAGTGATTGAGTTCGTCTGAGGTAATTATTGAGTGCGTGGTTGCTTGCAGTGTGTTGTGAGGGAAGGAAAAGTCTCCCAAAGTCTGATTTTGACTGTGTTGATTGAATTGATATTGCCATCTGTGATGTGCTGTTTGTTGGTAAGTGTTCTTGGTTTGGCGCCGACTGTGTGGTATGCTTATGTCAGGTTCTGGTTTCGTGTGCAGGCTTTGGCTGCGACGTCCGCTTCTTCGTTGCCCGGAATGCCGATGTGACTGGGGCCCACCCAGTTGATGATGAAATTTTTGTTGCTGTCTTGTATGGGTCTGTTTGAATGTCTTTATTCAAAGCTATGTTGTCCCGATGTGGGGTGCGGAGTTTTCGATTGCCACCTTTGGCTGTCTGTGTGGATGACGATGTTTGTAGCCGGCTGTTTTTTTGCGTCACGGATTGCTTCGCGAATGGCTGCCAAATCTGTTTGGTTACCGTGAAGCAGCTATCAGATGTTCTGAATGAATTTGTGGTATGTGGTGCTACAAGGCAAAATCCACACAGTGGGTCTTCGTTTGACCAGCCGTCAGTAGTTAGTAAACAGTGGATCAAGGAGTAGTTTGTTGTGAAGACCGTACTCGCGTGGAGTTTTTTTTAATAGCTGATTGAAGAGCCACGCCGCTCTCTTTAGCAGCTTAATTGATTTAATGCGCATGCGATTAAACAAAATTGTGGTGCCTGTCAAGAAGTGGTCCCTGTTGACCAGAATTGCTGAGATTAATGGCCTTCACCGCCTCCTGATTTTTTTCATGCCATTCTGTCCTTTAAAGGTCGCGCACTCCCTTTAGTGTATGGGGGAGGGGGGTCCACACCCCTCTGAAACAACTTTGCTGGGTGGATGGATTTATTTTACAAATTCTGGACATCGATGGGGTACATCAACGCACAACATAATTTTGATTATACCATTCAAAATGGCGGTAAAAAATGGCGATTTTACAACGCCGCACTTAGAGTCTCCCACCCAAAAAATGAAAACCACTTTTCCCGAAGGAATTTCTCATAAATTTGGCTAAGAAAGGGAGAACATAAATACATTTACATTGCTGACAATAAATTAAAAAGTTACTCCAGTACGATTAAGGGGCAAAAACAATTTTGAATAGCCCACCAAAATGCATAATTATGCTAATTAACATAAAATACGCCATGACCGATTGATTTTTCCCACTAAAATATGCGCAACTGATATTTTGGCAATTATTTGGGTAAAAAAAATTACCGTTAAAATGGCTCACTGTGAGAAAATAGGCCTAGAGTCTAAAAAGTACCAAAAGTTGCAAAATGTTGTCCCAAAATACCATTTTTTTATATAAAAATTGCTATAAATAGAAAATAAAAAATTGCAATTAACACAGGTTTTCTTTTTTTCCAAAGTATGATATTTTATTAGATTACTTTGAAAATATTAGTGCAATCTGATGAGTATTTTTGAAATTATAGCCATAAGTGCTACCCCTACGGTACCCCTAAAAAAGTTGGCCAAAAACCGCTCCTATAGTGTATACCACAGAAACATAAAAGTGGTCCTCAAAAAAAATTTGCCCGTGTGATTTTAGTTAATATGTCCCAAAACTAATATATATTGATGTTTTCTATCAAAAAATACCAAAATTATCCATTCAGTATTTTGAGTGCAGGTAGGTCAAGAAATAGAGCACTTTTGAAGATTTGGTCTTCCACTGGGCACAATACTAAATAATTCTCCCATTGAAATACATGTAAATATGCCGTGATTCATGCTCTCATCTCAGGCTCCACCCCATGCCATGAGACAATATTTTCGATATTTTGCTTGCATGAATGGCTTAAACTAATGTGAAATTTTATCAAAAGTTGCTTTTTTGAAAAACATTATTAGTTGAACTTTTGAGAAAAATGCACTTGGACAGAGCCATCACGGATTTCAGCTTTCACATTTTGCCTCCTTACCAGATTCAGCCATCATCATTCCGACGCGACGCCCAGTAGCCATACACATGCGATTTGGAACATTTCCTTAACAGACTTAGAGTATTGGGGCCCTATTCTATCCTTTTTCATAATTTTTGTGATAATCTGAGCGATGATCAAGGTATACTCTTTCACTTGTATGATAATATACCACCCTAATTCGAAACCGGTCTGAAAGCACCTATGTCCGGCGGGAGCCATAGTCCGGGCTCCATAGACGGGCGGTAAACGGAATAAAGCGTGAAATTGAAAAATTAATGTTGCGTGAAGAGAGAAAACTAAATTTGAAGTGCCACTATTCCTTACCGTGTAGCCGAGACTGTGGAGTACGCAGACCGATAATTACTTTACACGGTCCACAAAGGACTGCAAAATATCTCACCACTTTTCTTATTTTAACGGAAAACTCACTACCTTCCCCCAAACGTGGAGTTGTTTGTGTTGTCGCCCTTTAACACACTTAAAAAATATGTTTTTGATATTTTCTTAATTTTGTACAAATATGGACCCTTTTTAAGAAAAAGGGTCATTGTTTGTCCCTACAACCCATGAAATGGAGTTTTGGGTCTCCAAGTAATTGACTTACATTCTAAATATCCCATTTTCGTGCTTTTTAGGCAATCTTTATTGCGTTTACTCAAAGAGATTACCAGCAGTTAGAACACATTTTTGTGGACTAAGTATGATTTGTGAGATTCACACATCTTTGAATTGTCTTCAAGAATGTAAATAATACATTAAACACATCGCATAAGTAATGGATATACTTATTCACTGACACCCCCCCCCGCATTGGCTGTCACTAATGCGCATGTATGGCAGGATTGCCGTGAAACATAGGGGTAGGGGTGGGAACACTAGTAAATTTCGATCTTTGAGGGCACTTTGTCTACTTCTTCTTCTTACCATATTATATAAAGTCAAGAAAACATACAATGTTGCTTTCTCTTGAAATACTCTAGGAATTTGAGTGGTATTAAATACAATGTTAAAACTCGAAGCCACGTTTTTTGGGTCGAAAAAATTAAGGGAAACGCGGTTTTTACACCCAGGCTTCCCTTAACCTATAAAGCTCCATTGAAATACACGTAAAAATACCGCATCGCGCCCTTCTGATTTCATACTGGCGTGACAAATTTTAAGGTTTTGAATCTTTATTTCTCTATAGAGCAAAACTGGAACTTTTCAAAGAGTTTGCAATTTTTGATATAATTTCTAGTAAGATTTCAGAAAAAAAGCATATCGTGAACAGAGCCACCACTATTTTGAGACGACGTGTAGCCGCTTTCGACCGGGCCGGAAGAGTAGAGGGCGTAGTTTCTACACAGAATCGAATTTCAACACGTTGTGATAATCTCAGGATGATCAAGCTATTACTGTTTCCCAACGTGATTATAATATACCACCCTCACTTGGAAAAACGGTGTGTGAAAGAAGATATAGTCCGATGTGAGCCATAGTCCGGGGCGCCATAGACGATTAACGGAATAATGCGTGAAACTAATGTGCGTAAAGAGTCAAGTTATTAACTGAATCGATTGCCTATATTGTTCACCATTGTTCCCGGACTATGAGTACGCCGGACAATGGTTACTTCTACACCGTCCCCAAAGGACTGCAAAATATCTCACACATGTTTTTCTTAATTTTACCGGTGTGAAGCAACTATAGTCCGGCGGGGCCATCGTCCCGGGCTCCATAGATATACGAATAATCTTAAAACTAAATTTGCGGAAGAGTCAACTGAATTGTGTGCCCTATTCCTTACCGTTATGCAGGACTGTGAGTACAACCGGAACTATAATTACTTCTACACCAGTGTGAAAGCAGATATAGAGTCCGGCGTGCCACAGTCCGGGGCTCCATAGACTATAACGGAAAAGCTTGAAACTAATGTTGCGTGAAGAGTCAACTTAACTGAATCGATTGCCCTAATTTTTCACCATTGTTCCCGACTATGAGTACGCCGGACGATAATTACTTCTACACAGTAACTACCTACCGTTCCCCCAAACGTTGAGTGATTTAGTGTTGTGCGCCCTTCGAAGGATTAGGGTGTCGGGCTGTCTCAAGACTAATACATATTAATTAGCTTGTGGGCGTCACAACACTAAATCACCACGCATTTCATGTATGTTTTTACTCCGGTAAACACACCGCTTTTTGAGATGTTTTACGTCCTGTCGCAAGTTTGTGTAAGATCTGTAGTGCATATTATGTTTCAAATAAAAGTTACACGTGTCTTTAACACATTGGATACGATTATATTTAAAATTTGATTTTCACGGAGAAGTAGGCCTCTGTGTATGAAGATGGCGTAAATGAGTTTGCAGTCTCGAAAACAGTGCAAAAGGCCCGGTCGCTATTTTGGTCTCGTACTCGAAAACGAAATCGAATACCCCCCCATACATTCAAACATATATTTAAAGTTTCATCGATTTGCAATCCATTGATATATAACTTGTATTCCAAATATTGCCGCTTGATTTCGAATCTCGCTTTCAACAGTTTATTTGGTGTATTTCAATGTGGCAGTTATTTACTGGTGTACGCCCTTGTGGTGTGCTTACGGTCTTTGTGAACGCAGTTGTTAGACACTGTCTTTACCTGGTCTTGGCGTGACAAGACGTTTTTTTGCATATCAGTGTCTTTTTGAACCAGTTTGTTTAAACAACTGTCTTCTGCTTCTTCGTTTGCGTATGAATCAGCAGCTAAACGTGTTGAAGTTGGTGGAGTCACTCACTGTTGAGTTTGTTGGGGTTTATTCCGTTAATGTTTCCGAATTCATACGTGTCAGAAAAAAGTGTGTCAGATGGGTCAGGTTACGGAAACTCCCCGGTACCAAAATATGTCTTATTTCTAAAAAATTGGTTTTAGCTTATTGGCACTCTCCGGATTATAAAAATAAAGTTTTTTTTAGTAGGTATTAGGTATGACCATGCTGATTATATAATCGCTAAGATAGGGCCTAAGTGTGTAGTTTACATTGTAAAAATGTATGACTATACCTTGCTAAGTCGTATGTGGGGGAGTTTCCCGTAAGCTGACCCATCTGACAAACTTTTTTCAGACACACTTATGATTCCGGAAACCCTTTTACGGAATAAAGCACAAGTTTATTCCGTCAGGTTTCCGAATTCATATAAGTGTGTCAGATGAGTCAGGTTACGGAAACTCCCAAAACCGACCGCCTGTTTCAAAAGACTTGTAGCTCAGCTTATACTAAACCGTTGGGAAATCTTTAAAGCATATTAAGCTGTTGAAAACAACTTTGCTACAATATGTTGAGATATATATTATTTATTGGAAGATTACAAAATGGCGGACAAAATCAGGGTCATTTTTCTTTACTCCCGCTACTATAATTAAATATGAATCATTATGAATCGGGATATGAATTTGTATTGCATCCAGCCTGGACACCAACTTACAAAACGGTAAACTATGAAGTAAGAGGGACGAGAATCAACTGAAATGAAATTTGGGAATGAAAGTATGCGTACAATCTACCAAATCAAAACAAAAACTCAAGGTAGGTAGAATTAAAAAAACTGAACCTTTACACTAACCAGTTCACTAATTAACAAATAAGAGTCATGATAGCCATTCGTCATTGAATTTTATTTTGTTTAAAGGTTTTTAAACGTAACAATCAGTATCAAAAATTGAAAAGGATTAGAACTCACATGATTTGGTGGCAACTGCATGTTATGGACCGTTCTCTGCATCGTAAATTACAAGAGATGCAGCACGTAAAAAGCTGTCAACTTTTTTCAATGGGCACATCGTTTAAACGATACCTTATTCGGTGAACATCCGTTTGAACAACAAGCCTTCATAACAATCCTGGTCTGGAAGTTGCCCTTTTAAAGGACTTCTTCTTGTTTGTCATACAGACAGACGCTATTTATCACCACTGATTAGAGATCGTGTTTATCACCATGTGGACCAAGAAGGGGAAATCCGCACCATGCAATCGGCGCGTTTTTAATATTTAACCGGGAAAACCAGCTTGTGTGTTAGTTTTTACCCATGTTAGTTTACATGTTTTCATAACGTGAAGAAACCTGCACCTGTTTGCCATTATTTTTTCTTTTGATTGAAGACATAGTATTTCAGATTGTCGGCAGCCATGCGGCCAGTTGCCATATGCCCAATGTAGATTAAGGACACGTCAAAAACCCAATTTTAAGACTGCCAATTCAGTATAAGGTAAGTGCGATGGAACGAAAAGCTATCGATTTTTTCATGGTCACGCGATATGATACTTACTATTCGTTGGAACACGCCTACAAAAGGGCATTATTGTGATGGTCTGCCACCCGAAGCACGGCTCGTACTCCCATCGAATATGTGAGTCTGTCTATCCACGGACTCACAAGGACACTAACTGGAAATGTGCTTAAATAAGGAATTTTCACTGTTTACAAACAACAACCATAATGCCATGGCTGATGCAATAAAGTGTAATTGTGTGTGCCACATCAGTTGCATGCAATTCCGTTGTACAGCAAGACTTGATATAAACACACCCCCAAAAAAAGTAACTACCCACCCCGGAAATTTGTCCGTCAAGTGTTTCAAATGATACATCCGTATATACATTTGGGATAAAATTGGAAAGTGGTGTTTATTTACGCATATACAAACACATGATTTTAAAACTTTGCAGTAAAAGTATATTGACCAATCATTACCAAAGGTGGCCCTTCCATTATGTCCATGGGATGGTTTTTTTTAAAGGGAGGGGAGGGATATGCTATTAGAGTGGCAAGATAACTGGAGTATCTAAAGAAGGATCAGAAGAACGTGGGAAGTTCAAGAAGAACGGGCATTCGTCCTTCAACCCTCTCCAAGTTACACAATACCCATATGCATTAAATAGAGTGAAACAAGGGATAGAAGCAGTCTATTCTACATAAGAAGTCCGGCATGGGATGGTATCTGAATAGCCAAAAACACCCGACTGGTTAAGTGTTGGAAACCATGATTGATATGGAGATTGGGAGATCTCGAAAACAATTAGTGCAGATAGGGCAAACTTTAATTTGCGGTTTCCCTAGAACCCGGTTTATGACATCATTTGGTATGTTTAAGAAGCGTAGGCGTGAAATTTAGGTAGACCCTATATGAAGTATTTGGGAAGGGTTTCTTTGGAGCATTTTTGGAACACATTTTAAAATAAGTCGTTAGGAAAGGTTCTGATAAATGTAAATCTGTTTAACTTCCCGTCTGCGTGTTTTTGGTTGTCTTCAACATGACAGCGGCGTGAAATGTGCTTCAGTAGCCGATAGCGCCCGCCCAAAACTCAACCAAAATGAACAACTCAACTCTATTGATAATCACACTGTTACAGATTGAAAACGTACAATCCTTGTCTTCTATGATGAATTATAATGATATAAACAACAATTCGAATCCATTCAATAGTTATCCAGATATTGGGGTGAGGAAATACTCCTTGACATCTCCTTTGTTCTCATATGATCCTGTCAATAATAACATGATCTTCTGAAAACTGTGTGTGCAACGCTTTCCAATTTCTCTTGGATTTAATGTATAAATCCAGATGATATTGAACATTCAAAAATGTTCTAAGGATGCTGAATTGGTTTGTGTGGTATCATGTCTATGTGATTCTAGTAAGATTGGACTTATCTTTATTTTATTAGAGAAACAATGAGACATGTAAACAAACTGGACATTTGGTTGTCC